>BMAV01024087.1:257419-296233 GCA_019973955.1 Trichonephila inaurata madagascariensis | reverse complement strand
TTGTAATGTAAGAGGTGACATGGCTTTAAAATATTACAATTTTTAACATAAAATAAATACAACAGAAGGTAATATTAATGCATTAAACACCCAGACACATAAATTATTTACACTATTTTAAGCATTAATTTCATAACATTCATAGCAATATGTAAAAAAAAAAATTAGATTTTACATAATGACTTGAAAAGTATATGCATACTTTTTCTCAAAATAAAATCATCACTATTTATTAACACAATCAATATTAATGCACATTAACTACCAATATATTGATCAACTAATATTTTTAAAGCTTTGTTTAGGTTACAATGCACACACACATGACTGCTGTTACTCTAATAATTCACTTCATTTAAAACAATTATTATACCAATGAAAAGTTTTTTTAGCGTTTTAATCAATTAAGCATTTTTTAAAAATATTACAGCTATTTTGTAAATAAAACTATTCCTTTTGAAACTTAGCATAGATAAAAGGAATATGTTGTGGAACACAGAGAAGGATCTTGTTGCTGTGTTGTCATGTCCTTCCCGAGGGGTAGGAATGAAAGTTGCCAGAGCCTGAGACAGGTTGGGCTTCTACACGATAGATGGCGACACCACCTATCCCCACCTCCACAATTTAGGCATGGAAGTGGAGGGGAAAGGAAATATTCTCCAACCCCATGCTTTTGTGGTTTCTGCTGCGACCGCCTACATCATTTTCGGGCCCACTTATTTAATAGGTTCCACGTGTACTCGGAGGGTATTTGGTAGCATCGGGCATCGAACCAGGGCATTCTGGTCTGGAATCCGATTCTCTAACCACTCTTACATGGAAAATATGGAGAAAACGTAGTTCACTTCAATTCGCAATTATGATTCAACCATTTTATTTTCCTGCATTAAGGCTCATTTTCAGCAAAGTGCACTTAACAAAGGAACTGATATTTTTCTCTCTCGATATAGGAATTTAATAACCGAAACAGAACCTTTCAATGAGAGAGAAGCTAAACAACAAAATTTTGTACAGATTATTGAACAGAAGCTATGGAAATACCGTGGGAAATGTAGGATAATTCTTTTCTTTTTATTTGTTGTATAATATTTATTTACTATTTTATTGATCCGACACCAAATTTTTCTAGGGTATTTACTGCATTTAGAGGAAACATTAAACTTTTTATGCATATCTTTAGGTATCCGACTACGTTCAGAACTGTGATTTTACAAAAGTGTATAAATGGATAATATTTATGATATTTAGTGTCACTTAGATTAGAAAATGTATATAAAATTGTTTTAAGAATAGTATTACAATAAAAAATTATTTAAGTACAATACTTTGACTAAAAATGAACATAGAATGGCCCATTTTCAAAATAGTCTCCTTTTGAAAAAATGCTTCTATTATAATAATATTTTGCCTTTATATAGCTCAGACATTTGTACAGAGGCTCAACTAGAATTTTTAAAATATATAACTTAGAAGTGGGTTTATCCAAGTTTTAGAACAATATTTGGGGGGGGGCGCTTTTAAGAAAAAAAACGCCGATAATTATTTAAAATGGTTGTAACTCTGAAAATAATGTGAATTTTTCAAAACTCATAATTGAGCCTCTGTACATAGGTCTGAGCTATATACAGACAAAATATTATTATAATGGATGCATTTTTCACAAAAAGAGAATATTTTGAAAAAAGGTTATTCTAAGTTAATTTTTAGCCGAAATATTCCATTAAAAAAATTTTTTTTTGTCAAAACTTCCTTAAAACAATTTTAAATATGTATTCTAATCTAAGTGACACTAAATATCATGAAAGTTATCCATTTATGCACCTTTTTAAAATCACGGTTTCGAATGTAGTCGAATACCTTAAGCCACTTGATCGAAACATCTGCACTTGCACTCCAGTGCCTAAGGTCACGTAAATTGAGATAGGCATAGTAGGCCTTGGCTCTCATGGGCTGTTGTACCACTGAGTTGAGTTGCGTTCAGTTATATGTCTTTTGAGGGTACACTTTACATATATTTTTACATGGGCCTTAAATATTGTGTTCAACGAAATATTTACATTTTTTTTTTCTTTTTGTGTTTTACATGAAGGCTTTACTCTAACATGATTTACTATCGGTTATTATTCCGCAAGAGAATAGAAATAAACTTTATTATCTAACTTCAATTGAACTTTTAAAACTCTCTGGTACATATGCTTCCTCATTATACTTCTGCTGTGTGTGATTGAAGTAGTATACTTAATGATTCAGAGACAGTTCATTCCATAAAAAAAGGGGAGGGGAGGTGCGAATTATGAACTAAGCCAAGTTTTTACGGCCTAGAAAATAATTATCTAATGTGATTAATAGTACGGCTACGTAATATACCGTTAGTGAAAAAAATCCCTGAGAAATCGGAAAATTTGTAATCACAGTACCTAATTATGTGGTGGAAGGTATCAACATAGATATTTTTAAAGATGTTCTGCAAATAAAAAGAATCTCTGGGATTGTTATTTACAGTAAAGAACAAGTGTTGTACCATTTAGGAATCTTAACTAAATGAGCCAACTTTTGAGAAACTTGTCTGGGGTTCGCAAACTTTCAATATTTGTGACCCAATATTCAATTATAATTTTAATCGCACCCCTTTCTATACAATAACAATGTATTGAATTTAATTATACTATACTTTGAAGACAAAGCTAGAATACGACTTAGCCAAAACGTTATTTTCACCGGAAGTATATATACGTCTTTCCAAAGTACGATCTTTTCTGTGCAATGTTATCCATAAAATTATTCCAAAGGCTTTGGAATGCAATAAAAGGACCTTTACAGTGTGTCCGGTAGTTTCTGGAGTGAATTGCATAGCTGTTAATTGGCATTTGAGGGATTAATTATAAACCTAACAAATTATCAGGATAAGTGTTACCTTTTGCATATAATTTTACATCTGACAAAACCATGGGGGGCAGTCGTGACTATTAAACTTGTACTTAACTTAGTATTGTTAAATTAATTATCAAATACTTTGTGTAGTATTGATACATTTATAAATATATTATATCAGTGTAAATGTGTATTTTATTTTTTTATATTACGTCAGAATGTATTTTGTTCACTTTCAATAAATAAGTAATTTTTTTTTCTTTTAAATAATCTTTTGTTTTATACTTTTCAATATGCCCGCACCCCCTTCGTTGAGTTAACACGCCCCCTAAGGAAAGAGCACCCCATAGTTTGAGAAATTCTGGTATAATAGTTTGCTCTATGGAGAGTCTAAGTGAGGTGACATCTTTTTCTTATACCCCGCGACTCACACAAACTACGTTAATTTTAAATGAAGTAGCAAATATTTTTGCCCGATTTGTGGCAGTGGTCGATGGGTACGACTGTGTAAGGTGGCTTTAGCTAAGAAATCATTGTTAAATTGTGACATTTATGGTCTTAGTAGCTAAAGCGATTGAAGGAGACAAGTTCTCACATTTTCAAAAAAAATGTGCTAATCCTTATTTAACCAAGTGCTAGAGAATTCCTTTCATATTTTTCCAAGTAAAGATACGTGACTACACCTTTCACTTCGTGTCTGCCTATCGTTATTACAGTAAAATACATGAAATTATATCTTGAGAAATTAATTTACAATTGAGATAGTTTCGAAATCCTAACCTTTTAAAAACACATGTTTTGTTTGTGTATGTAATTTATAAAAATTTTCTTACATCTTAAGGTATACGTCTACCCTAAAATAGTAAATTTTGCCAAACATTGACATTTTTTTATGATTTTATGTTATAGGCCATATTATTAGCTTCATGAAAATACCAAGTTTATTATTGACAGCAATTGCTCAAAAAGATTTGAAAATAATTAACTGAATTTTTTTGTGTATGTTCTGTATAATAGTAGAAGTGTTTTAATTACCAGGTTTATTAACCATTGTTTATTACAAAATTTACAGTCCCTTATGTGGATATAATCACTGCTTTGTAAGCAATTTCATATGATAACTACGGAAAAGTGCTCTATATATTCTTGTAAAAATTAAAACATCTCTTTTCCTGAAGGTCATTTCAAAAATGTATACCAAAGCAATAAATCAAAATTGAAAAACTGAAAATTTATTCATATACTTTTTGTGCCGGATGGGCTCCAATTTTTTACCCATTTTAATAATAATAATTTCTTTATATTTTTTAATTTTAGCATATTTTTCTTAAAATGCACGAAAAATATCTAAAAACCCCCCAAAAAAACCACAAATCGCCATAATTCCATTTTTTTTAAATTTTTTTTTTTTTGTTAAAGTTGTCTTAAGTAGTCGGATACCTGATTAAAGATATTTTTCTAACAATTTTATTTAACTGTCGCATATGACGAACTATTTTCTATTTCCAATTTGAAAAGTGTTACATAAGTTGTTATTATTAATTACGTATTTATTAATAATTTTGATTCCATAGCCGTAGATAAGTAGA
Organism: Trichonephila inaurata madagascariensis; assembly: GCA_019973955.1. NCBI lineage: Eukaryota > Metazoa > Arthropoda > Arachnida > Araneae > Nephilidae > Trichonephila > Trichonephila inaurata. The sequence continues at coordinate 291,773 of BMAV01024087.1, read as the reverse complement.
TGAAAATTTTTTGAGTGAAAAATATATTTCACAATTCAAGATGTTCAATAACTTTTGTCTGAAGATCGTCAAAAAAGGGATGGCGCCAGCATAGTTCTGTCATTACGTTGATTTGATAAAGAAATCAAGATAGAAATGGCATTAGTGATAAACTAAACACTTTACTGTAGTTTAGTATTATGATATCTCTTACCAATAACATATTTAATAGTTTTATCGGGATTTCGAAAAAAAATCTATTTATACAGGAAATTTTAAAATTTTTTTGAGCATGTTAAAAATATCAGACAAGAATATTTTCGCACCTTATCAATTGAAGCTAAGGATTGATGCACATGTATTAGTGATTCTATATGTACGAAATATAATATCCTAGTGTACAAAATATTTATTTGTACTAACTGAAAGTTGGCCTAATATTTTATATTGACTATTTTCATGCATTTTGTAGGCGTTGTGTAGTATACGGTATACACGGTGTATATAAATCAATATTGGAGTTTTAATGCTTTATAATATTTATTACATGTAACTTATAAGTTTAACTCATACATTGAATGAAGGACCATCTGAAACAGTCTTGTTTGTTGGCATGTGTGTGCGCATGCTCACGAAACGCATGTTAACTTTTCCCCCTTCCCCACCGATCAGCGCGCTGATAGAAAAATGGCGATTAGTGAACAGAAAGCGTTTTATGTTCTCCAGTTTGCAAAGACAGAATCTGCTATTACTGCGCAATGAGCTTTCCGGTGGACACCTGGACACGTGAACATTCATTATGCGAGCATCTGGAGCTTAGAAAACTCTCAAGAAGTTCTAGAATTTCAACGAGACTCTCCTAAATTGAATGTTTTATGTACCATATCTCGGCGGAAAGTGTAAGGGCCTTTCGCTTTCCAACTGTAAAAGGTTCAACCTACCTTGATGCCCTTGAAGTATGGCTATTTCCTTAATTGAAAGAAAGTGAGCCAGATAACGCAATTTGGCAGCAAGATGGTGCACTGCCTCACTGGAATCTCTCAGTACGCGATTGGTTGAACATCACTGTACTCAACCAATAGATTTTCTGCAAAGGGCCTCACTATAAAGCTTGTTTCGCATGGCCATGAAATTTTTATATGTGAGGATTTATTAAGGATTGTGTATATGTGCATCCACTACCATCGACTTACAGATTTAAGACACATGATTGAAGCAGTTGTTGCAACAATTACCTCTGACACACTGAACAAAGTTTGGGATGAACTCGCCTATCGACATGATGTGTGCCGTGTGACGAATGGTGCTCATATAGAACATTTGTAAGATTGTAGGTAAAACTGTTTTATTTACTCTTACATTCGGTGTATGAACTGTACTTTTAAATTATATATAATAAATACTATAAAACGTTAAAGCTCCGATATTCATTTAGAAACATCCGGTATTACTAACTTTAGATATTTTTATGAATATTTTCGTTAGATGTAAAAATTGAGGTGGCAAGAAAGATATTTTGTGGGCACTACGTATATGTATCGTTAGTTTCAAAAGATATTTCAAGGGAACTAATTTGATACCGGGGGGGGGGGTACGCTCCAACAGCTGATTGGCGCTATACAGGAAGAGGTTGTTGTCGATTCATATGGAATCCCAGATGGAGGCCTAAAGGTAACAAATCGTCGAGAAAATAATAGTTAAGAACTGTTTTGAAATATATTTCAAATAAAGAATATAGGAATAGATTAAAAATAACTAATATCAATATAATATAAAAAATATATAGAATAATTATATTGTGTAATATATTGTTATAATCGTATAGTACAATTCAATAGTAATTATGATATATGTTAATATTCATATAATTTTTATATAATAATAATTATTACTAAATAACATTTGTAATATTTATAAAATAGTAAAAAAGTTGTTATTATGAATAGATAATTAAAAAAAATTAATTGTTATGTATAATAAATATTACATTACATTATATTAGGATGAGGAAAAAGAAATCCATTATTTTTTCGGTTTAAGGCTGTAGTGTCGATATCTCGTGAAGTACCAATCAAACAATTTCAAATTTATGCTTGTTGTCAAGGTAACAGTTTACACTAAAAAAAATTTTTTTTTGCTGTTTTTTGTTTGGTCTATTCAGTTGTGAGTTACAGGGTGTTAAAAATGGAAGTCAACAAAGAGAAAATTCGATACATTTTACAGTTTTTCTTTGATAAAGGCAAAAATGCAAGACAGGTGGTGAAATTGTGAATCGTGTTTATGGTGCCAATACTGTAACAGCTAATTATGTGCAATTTTGGTTTCGTCGATTCTGTTTAGGCATTTTTGATATTAAAAATGCACCTCGCACAGGCACGCCCATCGTCGAAAATGTCGATAAAATTACAGAAATAATCCAAGTTGATCAGCATGTTGGTAGTCGTAGCATCTCTCGGGATCTAAAGATCACCAATAAATCAGTTTTACACCATTTGCGCAAAGTTGGACTCAAAAAGAAGCTCGATGTTTGGTATCCCACCAATTAACACCAAAAAACATGATTAATCGAACTTTCATCTGCGAAGCCTTGGCCAAACGGAATGAAATCGACCCATTTCTTAAAGAGATGGTGACTGGGAATGAGAAATGGGTCACATACGACAATACTGTGCAAAAACGATGGTGGTCAAAGTTCGGTGAAGCAGCTCAAACGGTGGCCAAACTAGGAATAACGGATAGGACGGTTCCTCTATGTATTTAGTGGTACTAGAAAAGAATAATTTATTATGAGTTGCTTCTGTATGGCCAAACACTCAAATCAGATATCTAATGTCAACGACTGGACCATTTGAAGCCAACGATTGACCAGAAACGGCCAGAATTAGCCAACAGAAGAGGTATTGTGTTCCATCACGACAACGCCAGGACACACATGTCTGTAGTAACTCGCCAGAAACTCTGGGAGCTTGTTTGGGAAGTTTTAATGCATCCACCATATAGTTTGGACCTGGCACCAAGCGATTACTACCTTTTTCTCACATTGTAAAACTTCCTGAGTGATAAGAAATTGAGATCAAGAGAAGATTGTGAAAATCGATTGCTAGAGTTTTTCGCCAATAAGGATCAAGACTTCTATGAAAGATGCATAATGAAGCTTTTTTTAAGGTATCCGACTACGTGCGGAACCATGATTTTAAAAAGGCCCATAAATGTATAATTTTCATAATATTTAGTGTCACTTAGATTAGAATACTTGCATAAAATTGTTTTAAGGATATTAAGACAAAAAAAAAACCTTATTTCAATACAATATTTTGGCAAAAAATTAACTTAGAATAATTTCTTCAAAACGTTCTCCTTTTATAAAATTGCTTCTATAATAAAAATATTTTGCTTATATAAAGTAAAGACTTCTCCAGAGAGTCTGAACTAGAATTTTTGAAAAATTCAAATTATTTTCAGAGTTACAACTATTTGAAATAATTATCGGCGTATTTTCTTAAAATTTCTCCCTTCTGTTTTTGTAAAACATGGATAAACCGACTTCCAAGTTATGCATTTCCAAAATTCTAGTTCAGCCTCTGTACAGAGGTCAGAGCTGAATACAGGTAAAATATTAATACGATAGAAGCATTTTTTACAAAAGGAGAACATTTGGAAAAAAGGTTATTCTAAGTTAATTTTTTGCCAAAATATTGTATTTAAATAATTCTTTTTGTCATAATATCCTTAAAACAATTTTACACATGTATTCTAACCTAAGTGACACTAAATATCATAAATATTAACCATTTACACGCTTTTGCAAAATCACGGTTCCGAACGTAGTCGGATACCTTAAAATAGCAACAAATTATACAACAAAACGGTACATATTTGAGCCAAATCGGACAATCCGAAATATGTTAAATAAAGTCTTGAATTTCATGCAAAAATAATGGATTTCTTTTCCCCCAACCTAATATTATAAAGAAAATAATTACATAATATATGTATTAAATTTAATATTGAATATTAATTAATAAGTGCTGATAATTTGCAATATTCCATAAACTGCGAGTTGCTTCAATGAATTTCATCGAACAAGGAACGTTCAAACCCGCATTATTATAAAGAAAAATAAAGAAGTAAGGCTCGATTTAAGGCAATAATGAAAGAAACAGAGAGCACTCATTCTTTTTAAAAAACATCCTTCTATAATATTATAAATATCAAATATCAAATATCAATCTTCACAAAAATAGCACAAAATACAACAGGAGACTGAAATAGTGGCTTGAAAAACCAATGTAATCTAAACGGTTAAATATTTGAAGAATTTTAATTAAAATCGTCTGAATTTAATAGGATTACAGCGACCAAAAAAAAAAAATTAATATACGGTATCCCCATGGCAACCCTATTAGCACACGATAAAAATATCAAGATAACCCTATTGTATTGTTATCGCCCATCTTAGCCAAAATAAACAATTTGGCGCGTAGCTTCTTATAGCAAATTAGAACCATTTCAATAATTTAACTGAACGTTTCTATTATTTCTATTTCTATTATTTCTCTCTTTTAATTATGTCCAGCTCAAGCATCAATTTAAGGTAACTGGAACGTCTTCGACAAGAAAAAATTAACTTCTTTCTACACAAAATTTAAATGGCTTTCACTTACTTAAAGTAAAAGTAACGGATTTAAAATTTTTACAAGTTATATCTTTATATTTTTGTACCTGCAATTTTTTTTTAAAACAAATCTCATTTTAAAATATAAATAATACTGTAGTGCAGTTAATGATCAATATCAGTTTTTTTTATTTCCCAGTCATGGTTTACCTTTATAAAAATTTGAATAAAATCCACTCAATATATAACTTTAAAATTTTGCAGAGTGTTTGTAAACAAAACAGTCTCTATCATGAAACTTTAAAAAAATAATTCATAAAAAAATTTTTTTAAACATAATTTTTTGTCATTTTAATTCCCTTTAAATTTTATGCATAAATTGTGCTATATCTAAAATTTTTGGATGTTTATTTGATAAAAAAATCATTCACTTTATCGAAAGTATGTGAATTTTACAGTACACAAAAAATGTCAGCACTGTATGTAAAGTAGATTTTGAGAATAGTGTACCTAAATCATCAAAAAATCATTTTTAGAAAATTGCAAATAAAGATATATTTCTCTATGATTTGTCAAATAATATTTTTAATATAATATAAAGCCATCATTTTTTTCAGTATTCAGTTTTGTAAAATTTAAATTCTTGATTATTTAGAACACTTCTTATTTACTCTTTTCAATTATTTACAACATGTTCTACTTAAAATACAAGCGTCTCTTGTCAATAATTTTTAGTATTTTTACTTCACTTGAACATCCTAATTACAGAATATTACAGCATTCCTTACATATACTTTAACTTTTGTTATTAAAATACATGAAAGAGATTTCTGTAACAGATTTAGAATTAATTTAACGTCTAGTTAAAAAGGAATTCTCTCTCTGTTCTTAAAACTTATAACAAAAGTAGCTCTGTTTTTGTACTCATACATAAGGATATTTATTTATTTAAAAAACAGCAGTTGTAAACATAATGAATTATTCATGAGTATGCAAATGCTTACAATAAGCAGTTAGAAATAACGAAATGTGTATCTTACAAGATGTGTAATTAATTTAGGATAATTCGCAAGATTTACTTTGCACTGAATCCACTTGATTTATAATTTAAGAACAACACTGAAGTATTTATAAACGCAAAGCTAGACGTAATTAACATTTTAAAAATCAAAATATTATTTTAAAACTTTGTAACTATTCATTTAAATTTTCTTTAAAAATGTATAGCTCTCATAAAGTGTGAACATATAATATAGAAAAATAAATATTTTATAATACATATATGCAAAACAATATTGAAGAAGGTGTACCTAAATTATAGTTGTTACATCATATATTTTATTTTTTACAATTTTAAAATTATTTTTCGAGGAATTTATAGCTTCATCTATTATTTATAAGAATTCATTGAATTCTTATAAATAATGGATGAAGCGGAACGTATTCTATTTTTTAAAAGCAAAATAAAGAAAATGCAAAATTTGAAGCATTTTAATATTGCAATTAACTTAACACAGGAAATGTGTTTCTTATATCTGAGTCAAGAGATTAAATGATACGGTCGACATATATATATATATCTTCCCCCTACTCTTTATATTTAACACTTGTTAATCTCTGCCACTACAAATGTTCTGAGTTTTTTTTTTTTTAATTCGAAAGCCGCGAGCTTCGTAGTTGTCTATACATCAATCCACACTTAATTCTGAATTCTAGCGAAAACCATTCTGAGAAATAATCAGGGATAATCTACGTTAATTTAAATAAGATCTTTAAGTCCTCCCTTGATTTGTTGTATTTGCCCTCGCCATTTCACTGTGGCTCATAGTTATGACGTTTTTTTTTTGTCTAATAGACCTTGCCTAGCTACTGAAAGACGTTAACTTCAAATCAAATTTTTTCTTTTGATTTCCTCCAATTTCTCTTTTCCACTATATAATGAACTATCAAAGATTTATCTCACTATACATTAGGTCCCCACAATTTCAGTCAGTACAATTTTCGTAGATATCTTTTACAACATTAAAATATAATAATTCTTAATAGCTTCATTCAAACAGAACATCGATTCTTTATAGTGAAGCATCTTTTACTGTGTTATTTTTTGACAAATTTTTATATGAAATGCTTAGCAAATACCTATATTTATTGACTCAATTTTTTATGGACATGTTCTATCTCACTTCTTTTTGTTCAGGTGATAAGATTTTTGGAACAATGACAAACAAACACGATGCGTGTTCAAAACATCATGAAGAATGCCATGAACACTTCCATGTGGAATTCCAAGTTTAGAGGAAATGGCATCAATAGTTATTCGTCTGCTCACACGCGTGATTTCTCGAACCCTCTGAACATTCTCATCTGTGGTGGAAAAGGAGGGGCAGATCATCTTTGATGTTTGTGCGACCTTCACAAAAACCCTTATGCCGGTTTTTTTTTCATTTCTTTCTTTTTTATGGCATCGTTTCTGCATGCTTTCTTTAGCATCTCGAGCATCTCAATCTGTAATTTTCCAACCAAAACGCAGAATTTGATATTTGTACGCTGTTTCAAAGACGATTTTTTAAAATCCGACGAATGAAAAATTCTCTTCGCTGCAAATGATCAGCAGCTAACGCTGACAGTACCAGAAATGAATTCTAGATGATTATGTGCTTTCCTTATTTGTACTGCCAGTCTCCAAAAGAGATACTTTCACTTCAGTGAAAACCTGCGTTTTTGTAGGCAACCATACCGGAAACTTATTGACTCTACGTTTGACGACATTATCCGCGATCTTCTTACTGGTAGTCCACTTGGGGAATTTTTGGTCCTTAAAAATTATAAAATTAGAAAGTTTCCTCCGAAGAAGAGAACGTGAATACGCAAATTAAGACTACTATATAAAAGTCTAGGCTTTCAGGTTTAAAAGAGAAAGATAGACTAGACGGCTAGTGGAGCAGTAATTAATAAAATTTAAAGTGAGACGCATATATTATTAATTGATAAATTGTATTACTTATGATGATGGTCTGTTACTTGAGATTGAATCTAGATTAGGTAGCTAAGAAGGCAGAAATATTGAAGTGAAGTAAGTGTCCTTTTTAATTAAAGTCTTTTCATATCTCTTGAACCTCGTTAATTGTCTTTATATTTATTAATTGGGTACATCTCTTAACTTTGTTTAATGGAACATGTGTTATAGTTTGTTCTGTAAATAAATTAAGGGATTCTTAATATGGCTATTCTTCCTTTCCTTTCTCCCACACCCTTAGGTGTGGCAGCGGTAGACTAGTGGTCAAGGTATCGGATCATGGCTGGCTTGTCACGAGTTCGAGCCCAGTACCACTTAAGACCCACCGAGTAGGGGAGTGATACACGTTAAATCTGTCGAGAGCTGAAACGTCCTCCCATTGGTGTGGTGTGGTAGTTAGGGGAGGGAGGTGTCATCCTCGTCACTTGACCGTGGTTCAAGTTTCGAGGTCCTTCGCCGAAAGCCCTCGTATTGCTGAACAATGCGACTTTAATATTCACTCAGTCACCCATACCTTTAAACGTGGAGGTAAGAGCCTTACAGTTGTATTATATAATTTTAAAACAGGGATAAATGGCAAAATCATTTTATGACTATCTTATTCATGCCACTTCAATGTTACTTCGCGTATGATCATTAGGTTAGTCTGATTTCATATAAAGTAGTCATCCTTATTGCTCTCACAGGCTTTCAACATAATCAGTAGTGAAACCCATGATTAGCCTGCCAAAACATCATTATGCAATTTATATCAATTTATTTTCTTTTATAAAAATGGCGTCTGGTTTTCCAGTTAACAGTACTAAAATACTCTTAAATGATAGAAAAATTAATTAATAATGCTTTCTTTTGAAAACATTGCTAATACAGTACAGACAATTGCTTTCCTTTGGCAAGATCTCAACTCCCTGTATATGTCCCTCTCCCACCCCCTTAAAAAATAGAATAGTGATTCGATAAGCTCAAGCGATATTTCACGGCCTATTTTTCAAAAACACTGAGCCCTCGTAAATATTTACATCTCACTCCATCATCCATTTTCTTGAAATTTCGGTTCTTTTCTGCATGAAAGTACCTCATTTATTATTTCCCACCCGCACGTGCCAAATGGAGCCTACCTTTTTCTTTTTGCTTCCATATCTTCCCCCCTTTTTTTTCTTCTTTATTTCTTACGTATTTTTTTGCTTATCTGGAAGATATCCTCTTTTGTAATTTAGATTTACCTGCTTTGAATACTGCACTGGAAATGGCCGACCACCCACGTTCTGCCAGACGTGAATTAAAAGCTCTGCAGTGAAACCAACAGCTGTGAAACGGGAAGAAGGGGTGGGGTGAGATGCCTATTTCTCTTCGTTCTAGAGATAAAGCGAGTGGTGTTTCCGTGAGGGGAGAGAAGTGGGGTGAGATTTAGAAAATTTTAAAAACATTCCCCCGTAAGATGCTTCATTTCTTTTGAAAGACAGAGAGATTCAATTCTTTTTGGGACGATCTCCCTGTTTGATATAGGAAAGGGTTTCACTGTGCATCATATGTATTTTTAAGTGAATTTCTGTATTCTAAAAATTACTCGAAAAAGAATCTGGTAATTTTTTTATAAAAAGCAAGGCTAGAATTCTATGCTAGTCGCAATACATATTCATACACGCTGTACAATTCGTATACAATACAATACACCAGATACTATTAGAAATATATCACTCATAATAATATTTTCGAGTACAATAAATACCATAAGACAGTGCTTCTCAATTGATAAACTGATTGACTGAATATTAACGTCGCACTGTTCAGCTACACGAGGGCTTTTGGCGAAGGACCACGTAGTTTTGAACCATGGTCAAGTGATGTGGATGACACCTGTAAGCTGGCACCCTCCTCTCCTAACTACCACACCACACCAACGGGAGGACGTTTCAGCTCTCGACAGATTTAACGTGCATCGCTGCCCTACACGGTGGGTCTTTAGTGGTACTGGGCTCGAACTCGTGACAAGGCATACCAAGATCCGATACCTATACCACTCGGCTACCGCGGCCACACAGTGCTTCTCAAAGTTTCAATGTTTGCGACCCAATATTCAACCATAATTTGAATCACGCCTACGCCTACAATTAAGATGTATTGAATTTAATAATACTATACTTTGACGCTAAACCTACAATACGACTTTAAACTCTTAAGTCCCACCGACGTATATAAATGTCTCACTCAGCCAGTGGGTTAATTGCCTCAGACGTATATACACGTTTTTCCGAAGTACTATCTTTTCTGTGAACTGCTATCCATAAAATTATTCCAAAAGCTTTGGAAAGCAATAAAACGACCTCGACAGTGTTTGCGAAGGGTTTAAATATTCCGAGGATTAGATTATTTATTCCTTTTCTACCCCCTCCCTCTCAATACACTTCGTACTCTTACCTACGGGCTAAACGATGGCATTATTGAACGAATCGGGTTATATTTAATCGGCATTTAAAGGATTAATTATAAAACGTACAAATTATCAAGATAAGTGGCAATGTTGGTACATAATTTTATATATGACACAAATCCAAGGGTTCACTGGTAATTATTAAACTTGTCCTTAACTTAGTATTGTTAAACTAATTATAAAATAGATTGTGCAGTAATGATTCATTTATATAAGTACTGTAAATGAGTATTTTATTTTTTATTATGTCAGAATTGATTTGTTTGTTTACTTTCAGTAAGTTAATGATTTTTTTAAATAATCTTTTATTTCTGACTTTTCAATATGCTCGCGCCCCACTTGTAGGGTTATAACCCCCCAGAGGGCTCACCCCACAGTTTGAGAAGCATTGTTATAAGAAATATAAGTAAGCTTCCAACGCTTGAGAAAAGAGGGCATCACCAATAAGTTATAGTTGAAATTTGTTAGTGTTGATAATCCTCCAGGATCTGAAGAGGTCAGACAAGACAAATTAAATAGTTGATACATAAAAAGTCAAGCACAAGAAGTGGATCAGAGCATATATATTTGCTTGTAATCCTTGCAAAACATTATGTGTTTGGGGGAGGTCAGGTGATCGTGACACCTTGCACAGATGGAGATCTTTTTGTTCGCTGAGAATGAGAAGCACTTGATGTCACCACAGGCAAGACGAGAAAGTGTAGTCTGAGAGCCTCTGTCACACACTTGAAGGCTAGGGTCAGACCGGGTCTATTACCCGCATACCAATAAGGGGTGGAAGGCACCCTCACTCCAACAAATTTTGAGATTTTTTTAATGAGTATATTTCCACAGATAGGTAATGGTTGAAATTTACAAATGTAAAACGTCATATCGTAATGTTGGACATCTGCGAACACCATGACATTAAGGTATTAGCGATTTTGTACGAGCAACACATATTTTTTATGCAAAAAATGTCGAGTTTTGAATAGATTTTTCATTTGCGGGGAAATCTAATTTACTTAAATTTGAAGAAATTTAGAGCTGTGTGTGTGGGGTGCCTCGATTGCTTGTAGAAACGTATGTTGAGGCTGCTTTGAGTGAGCGAAATTGTTGTAAGGGGTTTCAAATTTTTAAGAACGGTGAGTTTGACGTCGAATACAAAGTAGAAGAAAGGTGGAGAAAATTGGCGGTAAGTTTGTGCTAAACGGAAGAAGGACTTGCACTTACTTTAGGAGTGACTCAGAAAGCAATATCTCATAATTTAAAATCATTGGGAATGATTCAGAATCAAGAAAATTGGGTTCCATGTGAACTGAAACCAAGGAACTTTGAATGATAAGTTTTCACATGCGAATTAATAAGCGAGCATGCATAAGCGAAAGAGTGTCTTCCATGGTATAGCCACTGATGATGACAAATAAATCCACTACGCATCCAAAAAAAAAAAAGAAAGTTTCGGGAACCACGTGGTTATGCTTCAAGAGACGAACACGTGTTGGTATTTGGTGGAATCTTTTTGCTGTCGTGTATCGTAAGTTGCTCACATCGAACGAAACCATCTCGTAACCGAACAAATTTGATGACATTTAGTCGAGCACTCACCTTATTCTTAAGAATATTGACATTCAAAAGGGGTAATGGGGCTTATTGATAAAAAAAATCCATTTTTCAACTATTTAACTTTGACTTGAAATTTAACAAGCATATTTTTTGATGAATAGAGATCCATTGAAAATGGGTTCTGTGAAATCCCACTTTGCAGAGGGAATATGGTAGGGTAACTACCATATTCCCATTTTCTACTCCATTTTTAGAAATTCAATTTATATTCTTATTTAAATCAAAGTGTAAGAGTTATAAGAATGTTTCACAATACAATCTAAGACTTAATGCTAGGACTCAGTTTAATTATTTATGAAATTTTCTATTTATATTTAACTCTATTTGAGAAACCTTTCTAATCTCACTATTCATATATTCATTTCATTATACTGTCTTGTGTTCTTCCCACGTGAATATAGATATAGGTCTAATTTACATAATAGTACTGTGTTTCGAAAATTTCAGCAGTATGGGGTAGGTGGATCTATAAAGTACTGCTTAACCCTAATTCACTGGCCTAATTCAGTGACTGCCTTAGAAATCATAATAGGTCTCCATTTTAGACCAATGACTCTTTCGGTATTTTCAATTTTAATAACTCTATACCTCTGATTAATGTAATTTCTGCTTTTATTCAATGTTAGTAGGAAATTCTCTTACATCATTTATTTTACTTATATATTGGCGGGTTTTGATATGCTTTTTAAAATCCAATTTCATTTATTCTTAGCTTTGAAGGAATTACAATTTGTTCTATTATTTTATTTTATTATATACTATATATGCATATAAACAGTATATATTCCTACAACATCATAAAATTCTCATCGAATTGGGTTGGTAACGGCTGGTGATTTTATAAATGTCATAAGTCGCTTTAAATATTTTTTTCTTACCCTTTTGCAAACAATTTTTTTTAATAATTTCTTTATAGCTGTTATAATTCGTTAACTGACTAAAAGAAACTGAACACCAACCTATCGCTATCACTAAAATTAGTTTTATAATACTTAATGAAAAGAATGAAACTCTGTTTAATCAAACATTTTATTGACAATGACTTAGAGGAAGCGATTAGAAACTTTCTCGGCTTCTAAAACAGACATGTTTCCAGTTTCGACGAACAAATAATTGTTTTATGGTCCTGGACCAATTAATTGCATTTAAAATTAAAGTTAACTTAGAGGTTGTTTCTCCGTGTAATTGTTTGAGGTCGGAAAACAACAGTTGCTCTGCCTTTGGCATTCGAATTTAAACTTAATGAAAGTTCTTTTTTGTTCTGAAATCGTTTTCCCTTTCAAGAAATAGAATTTTTCTTGGCTTGATTCCGAAAGCTCGTTAGAGGGTGGAATTTTTTTTATCGTTGTTGTTGTTGAGAGTTAGTGATTTTGAGGAATCTTGGCAAAGATGTAAAGATTAGTGAAAGGAAAAGTATTTCTCATTGTAAGTATGATTCGAGTTTTTAAACATTAATGTTTGCTGATGGAATAAAAATTCACTCTCGAAATTTCTTCGAAAAAACTGCTTTTAGTTTAAATAAATATAAAACTCATTTTGTTTTATATTTAATACTTCCAGTGTAATGAATGTATTGAAATGTTGCATCATTTTTTTTTAATCTTCCATTCATTTGCTCAATCCTTTGTTAGCACTTCATAAGGCAGATTGGACGTTTATTTCCCACCAGCTACATTAATGTATCCGACTACATTCGGAAACGTGATTTTGCAAAAGCGTTTAATTGGATAATATTTATTATATTTATAACTTAGATTATAAAACGTATATAAAAATGTTTTAAGAATAAATGTAATAAAATACAATAATATTAAATAATATTAATAAATAATATTATAATAAAAACATACAATATTACAATATTTTTAAAAAAAATGAACATTGAAGGACCCAGTTTCAACACATTATCCTTTTATGAAAAATGATTCTATTATAATATTATTTGGCGTGTACATAGTTCAGACCTCTGTACAGAGGCTGAACAAGAATTTTTGAAATGTAAAACTTAGAAGTGGATTTATCTATATTTTACTACAACAGAAGGAAGAAATCTTAAAAATAAAAACCGTCAATTATTTCCACTGAAAATAACTCTGAAAAAAATGTGAATTTTTCAAAAATCCTTGTTCAGACTCTCTGAAGAAGTCCTAACTTTATATAAGCAAAGTTACTATAGCAGTTACCATAGAAACATTTTTTATAAAAGAAATCATTTCGAAAAAAGATTATTCTAAGTTAATTTTTAGCCGAAATATATTCCATTTAAAAATTTGTTTTTGTCAAAATGTCCTTGAAATAATTTTATACATTTATTCTAATCTAAGTGACACTAAATATCAAGAAAATTATCCATTTATGTGAATTTTTTTTTAAAATCACGGTTCCGAATGTAGTCGGATACCTTAACTTTTAAATGATATAGTGCAGTTATTCCCCCCTCCCTCACACGATTTGTGCTGCTATCACTTTGGCTGGCACAATGCTTCTATTATAATACTATTTTGCCTGTATATAGCTCAGACCTCTGTACAGAGGCTCAACTAGAATTTTTGAAATACATAATTTAAAAGTGGGTTTATCCATGTTTTACGACAACAGAGGGGAGAAATTTTAAGAAAAAAAATGCCCATAATTATTTTAATGGGTTGTAACTCTGAAAATAATGTGAATTGTTCAAAAAAAATAGTTCATGCTTCATAGTTTACTCATGCAAAATTGTGAAGAAGTGTTTCTTAAATGCATTTAATTTAGTGTTAGTGACAAAAAATTTATAAAAAATAATAATTAAAAAAAGTGAAACAGAAGTTATAATATTTTAATCAATTTTCCACATTTTAAATTTCTAATGTTATCTTGGTCTTAAAGCTTTCCCCCCCTCCCCCATTTATCCTCATGTTTTGGACCGAGTGAAATAATTAACATATTTATGCGTCCCGCGTGAAATAGCTGACATATATATGCGGCACAGCAGAAAAAAACGTTGAGTACCTCTGCTCTAAATGCTGTACTACATGTCTTTATTAAGTCATTAATATTATAAGTATACTTGAAACAGCTATCCATGCCAAAGCAATTATGGATAACGGTCCTTATGACCTTCACTTCACCAGATAGAGTGGAAATGCTCGGGGTATATAAAACTGAAAATATGAAAGCTAGTTTTCTATGGAAATCCGAGGAAACTGAAGAGAATTAATAAGCCACCAGGAAACATTTTTGTATTTGGAATCAAATGACTTAAGTAGAAAATATCATTGTGCAATGTACATCACATAGAGAAACGAGTATTTTAAAACCAGAAGGACTTTGATTAGCACAAAAATAAGTCCCCTGCCATGGAACGATAGCTCCAATGGTTCCTTTTTGTAAATCTCTTGTCAATGGCGGGTCTAGATGAATGGGGAATCTTCAAGGCTATCGATGCGCATCTAGATTGATACAAGCGTCCCAGGGCATTCTCGCTCGTTCCTAATGACGGGCACAAATCATAGGGCTGTATAAAGGGCGCCCCCGCACTGTGCCGTCTTAAGCTTTATGGATGGCCCTGTTCTTCAATCCTGTTCTGTGGTTTATTAGTCGCCGAGCAGCAACGTGGGGCTTTGTTCTTTCACTTAGAAGCAGATTTGTTCTTTTCTGTAAGTTGATTATGAGCTGCGGCTGAAGACAGATCACTTGTATTGCGATCAATTGGAACAGGAATTGCAATTAGGATGAGGAGGCGAGGTTCCTGGAGCTTTTGTGTTCTAATTTTTGTTGTATTAAGAATTGATAGTGTCAGTGATTTTCCTTTTAATTATTTGGAATCATAAATTCTGCTCAGAATGAACTATGAAATGTAATTATGAGTGGTGAGGTGTGTATTGAATATGTTTATATATACTTTCAAAAAGTACTTATATTCACAATAAAAATTATCCTGACATATATTGATTGTAATACAAGCTCTACACAATATTATATTATCTAAACATAAATTTATTTTCATCCTCAAATTTAATAAAATCTGTGCTTTCATTCTGGAAATTGATTGCAATCCTTCGATCGTGGGTGTAATTAGAGGTTCGAGTAAGAATGTAATATTCATCACTTCGTGAAATAAGTAATAAATGTATAAGTTTGTTATAGTTTGCTTATCATATCGTAAGTTTTGTGAGATTATCGGAGTTGTACCTTTCCATAATTAGATTGTCCCTATATAAGAAAGATCATACATTAGATATTCAACATTGGTATTGTGACTTTAATATCCTACAAAATACTTGCCTTTGTATATTTTTTGTAATATTACTACAAGTTATATTTTTCTTAAATTTAACCATTTCATTTCATGTCTGGATTTTGAATATGAAAATGTAAATTTTTGTACATACTTTCAAACATACATGTCTTTTCAAACATAATAGCAACTTCCGCAAAAAGATTTTCCTAAAAATTAAAGTAAAAAATATATATTTAAATAAATGAGTAATTTACCTGTAAAGTTGGCTTTCTGTATGGCAGAAATCTTATTTTGGACCCAATTATCTCTAAATATAAATATAAAGCTTAGAATACCTAGTTTTTATCTTGAATTGCAAATTTTATTTACATCTTTTGCATTTACATAAATAATTACGAAATTATTAATCTATATTTGATCGAGTATGATAAAGTCGAGAACACGCTTCCACATACCCAACATCGCAATCTGGACAGTAGAATCTTATTTCTATTCTTACCTTCTTTCCTTTATTGTCTCCCTTTGAGCAGCAAATAATACACTGTCATGTTGGTTTTGTTTTCTTCTGTATTGGGAGAATGTAGGCAACAAAGTGTCTTTCAGACAAGAGTGAAGGGGGTGCACAGTAGAAGACCGTCCTCTTTTTGCATAAAATTCCACCGAGTGGTACTTTTGAATTATTCTTAACCAGGGGTGTCCAACACGCGGTCTGCGCCCACCAGAACGTAAGTTGCGGCCCACCAACTCTTTTTAATTTTTTTTTTTTAAATATCTGGTTTTAAAAGTGTTTTCATTTTGAAATTTATTTGAGGGAAAATTTATATATATTTACAATGTATTTGCCTGTTACCAGTTCTTGTTTTAAAATAAATGCTTTTTGATGATAGAAATATTCTTCAGATTAGAATATATTTATATTTTATCAAACAGTTACATTTGATTTTACTGTAATAAATTACATTTTAATAAATTCCGAATTGCATGATGCATATCCTTTACTATGGATGGTGCATGATTCTCTGTGTGTGCGACTTTCATTTTTCCTCCTTTTTCTGTTTGGAGTGCCCAAAAAGCAAGAGGCAATCAGAGATGTTTTTGAAAATTTAAAAAAATATATTCAGGACGATTAAGATAAAATGTAATGTATACTTAATCGTTTCGAAGGACAGCACAATCAAATTTCAGCAATGAGTAACGAAAGATCAATTCAAAAGGAACACAATTTTCAAGAAAATGGCAACTGTAATATTTTAAACATTATTTGATCATTATATTATTATGTTTTACAAACATTATTATATTATCTATTTCTGTATACATGAAAAATATAAATAACAATAATAATAATTCATTCTGTATTAAATTTTCACTCCAATAAATGTTTTTTTTTTGTTTCCAAATCTGATATAAAGGTACATATTTTTATGTGCGGCCAACGAGATTATAATGTTTTTCCAAAGTGGCTCGCAAGGTCATTTGGGTTGGCTATCCCTGTTCTAAACCATAAAAGCACATGGTAAATAATTCAGGAAATATTGACTGCACAGTGTGGATTTTCACAATGACCGAGCTACACTCGGGATAAGCTAGAATGGTACGTTTCGCCTGCCCGAGTTCAGCTGGAGAAACACCTTGAAAGGGTTAGTTATAATATAACAAAGATACATTTTTTTTCCCTTGATAACAGATACGTTTTCTAAATATTTCGTAACAAGTTATAATAGCAAAGTTTTTGAGATTATTGCATGGTATGGGTTTTCTAACTGGATTATTGTATAATGCGTCTAAAATTTATCGATCTTCACACAATCGATCCTATTTTTTTAAAATAATGAAAATCTTTAAATACTTCCAACGACTCTTCCAAATAACTTGCATATTCCAAGTAAATTGAAATTCTTTCCCAAAATATTCATTCCGAAATTCTCTCTTCAAAAAGGAGACTTTTTAAATTTTTTAAAACACTCCAAAGTCCTGCTACTCGATCATGAATCATTCGGTACAAGTGAAAAATGTCACAAGCACACAAGTAACAAATTAATTTTGAGGGACACTGTTTCTGTGCAAACCTCATTAATTATGGAGGATGTGTTACGACATTTTCAAGTTCTTTTTCAACATCTCTTTTAACACGTCTGTATATGATTCGCTATTTATGGTATGACGTCAAGCAATTTTCTCTTCCAGAACAAAATCTTTTTCTTCAATGGTCGTGCCACAATCATTTGACGTCGGATAGATATAAATTCAAGTGAAATGATCACAGTAGAAAAATATCTGACGCTTCATCGTGGAAACTCTTTTCATAGCATTTGTGAGGTTTGCATGCTTCTGTTGTTTATTTACAAGCATTTTTGATTCATCTAATGATGCGTCTTCTGTGATAACAAATGTCTGCAACATAAATGAACATGTGTTGTCAAAATAAATAAGTTTTTCCTGTTGAAGATGGACATAAAATTAATGACCAGTCTCAGTGTGATGGATGCCCTCTCACATCCATCAGTGTTCAAGAGTTAGAATACAGATCAGCCAAAATCAAAACAAATAAAATTTATAAATTTTATAACAAATCTCAACAACCTAACAACAGGCTAGAAAATACACCTATTATTAAGTATTGCAGTAAAAGCGAGGTAGACCAGATATAATTAATATTTAATTATAAATTGAATCACTTACTTTTGGAACATCTAAGCAATACACGTTCCAAATAATATAAATTCCGTTCTGAGTTATTCTATCTCTAGATGATACCACTCCAATTAAAATGTCTTAATTGACCAAATCACCAATTATCAATTTTAAGGAATCTGACTACGTTCGGAACCATGATTTTCCAAAAGCGTGTAAATGGATAATATTTATGATATTTAGTGTCACTTAGATTAGAAAATGTATATAAAACTGTTTTAAGAATAGTATTACAGTAAAAAATTATTTAAGTACAATATTTTAACAAAAAATGAGCATAAAATGCCCCATTTTCAAAATATTCTCCTTTTGTGAAAAATGCTTCTATTATATATAATAATATTTTGCCTGTATATATAGCTCAGACCTTTGTACAGAGATTCCAACTAGAGTTTTTGAAATATATAACTTAGAAGTGGGTTTATCTATGTTTTACGACAACAGAGTGGAGAAATTTTAAGAAAAAAACGCAGATTATTATTTGAATGTATGGTAACTCTGAAAATAATGTGAATTTTTCAAAAATTCTAATTGAGCCTCTGTACAGAGGTCTGAGCTATATACAGGTAAAATATTAAAATAATAGAAGCATTTTTCACAAAAGGAGAACATTTTGAAAAAAGATAATTCTAAGTTAATTTTTTGCCAAAATATTGTATTTAAATAATTTTTTTTGTCAAAACGTCCTTAAAACAATTTTATACATGTATTCTAATCTAAGTGACGTTAAATATCATGAAAATTATCCATTTATGCGCTTTTATAAAATCACGGTTCCGAACGTAGTCGGATACCTTAAATAGTAAGCAATTAAGCAATGAGTCACTTTCGACTAGCTTTCTACTACGTTACGTTAATCACTAACTTTTGTCATCCAAGTACTAACCTATCTCTCTCTTAACGAACCTAAAAGTTAATGCTTAAATATAAAGCCTTGATTTACATAAACCGCAACTTCTTCGTGAGAGAGCTGAGGATTAGTAGGAGGTTCATGAATAGACCCTTTACATCAGTATCGTTATGTTCTAGAGCAATTAATTCGTTTTCAACATTCCCCCATCTGCAAAATTATAACGAAATCGTGAAATTCAAGAGGTATAATCCTATGGAAATTCAAACTCTTCTTGAAATCTGGTGCTGAATATTTTTTTCAAAAAGATGTTGAAAATGCAAACGATAAAATAAATATTAAGGAATTGCGGGAAATCAATTATATAAGAGATTTTAATATATATATATATTTTTACTAAAGATGGGTGTTCCTTTTTAAATTTTTCAAATTATATTTAAATTCTTACGTGGCTTCTATTTTAAAAAAGTCATTGTATGACGATCATTTTTTTGCTCGTTTGGATACATTATATCGTAAACAAAGAATACAGTATTCTACAATTCAGGAAGAAACTAGCTTTTCCAAAGGATTAACATCATGATCCTGAATTAAAAATGACTGGCATTTTCACGAAGTTACTTTTTAAGGACTTTTTTTGAGTCTTATACATTTCCATTGATGTAGCAAGACTTAAAACTTTATTTTATACAAAAGTCTATATGTGTTTAATATAAATATAAATTCGTGTATAAAAACGCGAACCAGATGTATTCAGGTTAATATTCTTTGTTTTTATATAATTCATGCTTAAAATATTTTTTTCATAATACTTTCACACGAAACAACTTTTGTGGCAGCTTTATTCCATATATCCAACACATATTTGTGAAATTTTGATATGCAGTCAATGAAAAATCACTTAATCTATAACAACCATCACGATTGCTAATTCTAATAAGCTTAACTTCAGTGCGAATAAAGAAGAGGCAGATATTCCTCGTAATTAAAAATTTATTTTCTATCGTTCTACCGAATTCTAATAAAAACAAAAATATGTTGCCAAATATAGAGCATTTATCTTTATGTGACCACCACGCAGTTATTTCATAATTTCATTACCTACGCGAGCAGCTGTGGACGTACTTAAAGAGCAGACTGACTCAATCTATCCACAACAAGTAACAGTGTCCTAAATGTGGTGCACGTGCTATCAACCACGTTTTTTGAAAGTTTTTACCATATCTGAAAATGAACATTTTCTGCATGCAGAATCTTCACTCCGAGCTCTTGCTATGTCACATTTTCTGAGATTATTATTGAGGATTATTTTTGTCAAATCAGTTTTAAAAATTTCTGCAGATTTTTATATATTTAACAAAAAGAAAAGAGACAAATAATTTAATTAAATAAAAATAACTTAAAAATAATATTTTTATCAAAAAGACTAAATTTTTTCTTGTTAATAAAATACATGAAGCAAAATTATTAAAAATATAACGTAATAGTTTTAATTTCAGCAAAAAAGTAATTATTTACACATAGAGTACATTCTTAAATAACAACGAAATATGCCTATCACCTAATTTTGTGCAATAAAATCATTTAAATATTCATAACACTTAATTTTTTTAACTTTTCCTTATTTAAGGTATCCGACTACTTTCGGAAACGTGATTTTAAAAAAGCGCCTAAATGGATAATTTTCATGATATTTAGTGTCACTTTGATTAGACTACAAGTAGAAAATTGTTTTAAGGACATTTTGACAAAAACTTTTATTTAAATACTATATTTTGGCAAAAAAAAAAATAACTTAGAATAACCTTTTTCAAAATGTTCTCTTTTTGTGAAAAAAGCTTCTATTATAATAATATTTTCCCAGTCTGTAGCTCAGACCTCTTAACAGAGGCTCAACTATGATTTTTGAAAAATTCACATTATTTTCAGAGTTACAACCCATTGAAATAATTATCGGCGTTTTTTTCTTAAAATAGCTCCTCTATGTTGTCGTAAAACATGGATAAATCCACTTCTAAGTTATATATTTCAACTATTCTAATTGAGCCTCTGTACAGAGCTTTGAGCTATATACAGGCAAAATATAATTATAATAGAAGCATTTTTCACAAAAGGAGAACATTTTGAAAAAAAATTATTCTAAGTTAATTTTTTGCCAAAACATTTTTTTATATAATTTTTTTTGTCAAAATGTCCTTAAAACAACTGCATGCATGTATTCTAATCTAAGTGACACTAAATATCATGACATTTATATATTTATTCCTTTTTGCAAAATCACGGTTCCGAACGTAGTGGGATAACTTAATGTCTAAATACATACAATTATTTTGATCCTCTAATTTTCTCTGCATTAGAAAACATGAAACCATCTTTTACTTACTAGTCCATGCATACCATTTATAAACTGAAAGCTACCTGTCATCATCACATTTCATTTGTCTATATTACATTGTTGATAGTTCTGGTAAGCAGACATAAGTGAATCGACCTATCCATCAATCCGATATGCATCTAAATGCTCTACTCAGATAATTCAGCCTCAGTATAATTTCAATCCAACCAAACAGAATACCTTCGAGTCCTTAGAAGCATACACTCGAGTGGCATTAGACACACTGAAGAGCAAAGACACAGAAGGGAAAGGTATTATAAGGGCTGTGATGAAGGATGGCATAGTCTAATAATTCATATAAATTTACTTGGATCCACTGAGGGTTGGTTAAGAACAGTCAAAAAGATCTAGGTTTAACAAATTAAGATTGCCTTAACTATCAAACGTGAGAAAATATTACGATAGGGCAATGCTTCTCAAACTTTAATTATTCGCTACCTAATTTTCAATCACAATTTTCATCGCGCCTCCCTTAAGGTATCCGACTACGCTCGAAACCGTGATTTTGCAAAAGCGTGCAAATGGATAATATTTTTGATATTTAGAGTCACTTAGATTAGAAAACGTACATAAAATTGTTTTAAGAATAGTATTACAATAAAAAATTATTTAAGTACAATATTTTGATAAAAAAAAGAACATAGAATGACCCATTTACAAAATATTTTCCTTTTGTGAAAACTGTGTCTATTATAATTATATTTTGCATGTATATAGCTCAAACCTCTGTACAGAGGCCCAACTAGAATTTTTGAAATATATAACTTAGAAGTGGGTTTATCCATGTTTTACGACAACAGAGGGAAGAAATTTGAAGAAAAAAATGCCGATAATTATTTCAATGGGTTGTAACTCTCAAAATAATGTGATTGTTTCAAAAATAATAGTTGAGAATCTGTACATAGGTCTGAGCTATATAGAGGCAAAATATTTTTATAAAGGAAGCATTTTTCACAAAATGAGAATATTTTGAAAAAAGGTTATTCTAAGTTAATTTTTTGCCGAAATATTTAAATATTTTTTTTTTGTCGAAATGTCCTTAAAACGATTTTATACAAATCTAATCAAAGTGACACTAAATATCATGAAAATTATCCATTTATGCCCTTTTTTAAAATCATGGTTCCAAACGTAGTCGGATACCTTAATGAACAAATTTAGGTTTTAATTAATTTCACTTATTGCTTCAAAGCTCTTTCATTCATATGTTTGCCACAATATGCCATAAGAGGATTCATTGCTTTTAATTTTAACCAACTAATTTGATTCGGTATCGTTTGAACATTTCATACAAAATTATAGAAATATAGGTTTATATGTGATACTAGATTTCGGAAAGTTTTCTAAAAAGCATAGAAAATGGAATAATTCTTTGAGGCAAGATTAAACTATAACATTTAAGTTCCTGTTTCAGTCTTTTAGAACTCAAAATGTTCCTACAATTTTCTAGTTTTAAATTCCATTCTGACAACTTGTGGTATTAAAATCTTCTTTTGTTGTCTTTAAATGTTTTTTTATATAAACCTAGATGTCTTGTAATATAAAAATTAATGATAACTTATATTTAAGCAATACCAGCATTTAAAATTTTTTGAAAGAACAAGGATGTGTCAGAAGATATCTGGTGAATAACCATTGAAATAATCTTCATCTTTGCTTTTTTGCATAAAATTTTTTTTGCAAACTTTCCACGTGTATTCAAAACAACTATTAATAATATATTTAAATATACTTTCATATAGATTTGATCTACATGTGAAAATGCCATATTTATTGGGAAGAAGTACAAGAACAAATAAAAATAAATCAAAATATTTTTTTTTCTCTCTCTAATGGGGCTGCTGATTGGTATTTCTACTTTTGTAGACCTAGTACATTCTCGAGGAGCTGGTATCACCTTATTATGTCAAAATAAAAAAAAAATAATTAAATCAAAATCTGATTGATTTGTAAATTTAGTTTCTGAGCACAAACTGTAAATTTCGAATTTTATGCATTTAAACACTATTTAAAATCGTGAATTTTAATATAAAATTTAACCAGAATCACATTGGAAGCTCTTTTTTATATGTAGTTTGAAGCCTTTATACTTGGTGCAAATTTAAGAAATTACATTTTAAAATGTATCCTAACGTATAGAAGGTACCCTAAAATTCCAATAACATTTGATCAGCTAGGCACGAAGAATTATACAAAGAAACCACACAGCCAAAAAAGCAAAATAAACATATTACATTATTTGACTAAAAAACAAGTCCATAGAACAGTTCATCTTATGAAAAGCCATTAACGAGCCCAAATCTTCATTAGATTCAAACATAGCTGATGTAAATCTTTGTAGCAAGGATAGCAATTTCAATTAATCTAACCGTAAACCAGTGCTTCTCGAACTTTCAATATTTGCAACCCAAATTTTCCGTCATAACTTTCATACCCCTCCCCCTCTACAATAACAATGTATTGAATGCAATAATACTGCACTTTGACCCTAAAGCTGCAATGCAACTTTAATTATAAACCGTTCAAATGATCAAGATATGTATTAAATTCAGTATATTGTTTTATATATGCCAGGCCTATGGAAGTGACTAGTAAATATTGAATTTGTTCTTAATTTAGTATTGATAAATTAATTATCAAATACATTACACAGTACTGATACATTTATAAGTACGAGTATATTATAACAGTGTAACTTATTTCTTATTATGTCGGAAGGTATTTTAATTTGCTTCCTTTCAGTAAATCAATAATGTTTTTAAATAATATTTTATTTTCGACATTTTGATATTCTCACGCCCCACAGTTAAAGAAACGCGGCCTTAAAGAAATGCTATGATTATCAAAAAATAATTAAAAATTAATTCTAAGAATTGATTTAAATTTTAACCATATTTGGTGTAATATATGTAGTTTTAAAATTTTATTTTAGATCAAAATTAAAATATATTTGAATTAAATATTAATATTAATGTTAATATTAATATATATATATATATATATAGAAGCTTCATAAAGATAATATATAAAATGTATTTTGAGTATAACTAGAAAATGGAGGAACACATAGAAGCAAGAAATTTAGAGGAAACATACACTTAACAGTTTTCCTTACAAAACAACTAGGAAGTTTTAATAGGTTTTATATAAAAATGACTAATACAACAACAAAAAAACCCTTTTCACTATGAGTATCTTTTCTTGAACTAAAACAGAGCATACATATGGAAAATTGCCATTGGAGTTCTGCAAAATGAGTTCTAATCAAGAATGTATTCCCCCACTTATTGGAATGATTTGAATATATCGAGTGTTTATATCGCCAATAAGCTGTAAGAAACTGAATATGGAAACGAAGATTACACATAATATATCCATTTTCCCAGTTCGTTGGATGTGATCTTCGTAAAGGACTTAACCAAGATAGTTACAAATATGCACCATTGAGAGAGATTTTAGGTCAGGAGATTCAATTGACCATTCCACACAATTGCTCCAAACCGCAATCTTCAAGATAGCCTTTAACATGCACATCCGTTTAAGCTAAGCACTATTATCCATCAAAATGAATTCGTTACTAATATCAGTGGCATATGAGTGGGCATAACGATTAGGAGCTCTCGGGACTCTTAAATTGAAAATTTTTCAATTTTTTGAAAAATAAAAAATATGTGTTAAATCCTCAATATTTCTGAGCATTTGGTACTAAAATTGTGTTGATACTGTGAAAACTTCCAAAGTTATTGAGAAATAAGTAGTGAAACTTAAACGAAAACCCTGTTTCTCTTTCTTATCTTTAACTTCATTTTTCGAGAAACAAAATTTTTTAACTATTTATGATATCAATTTGAAATTCTATACACGTGTTCAAAATAATGCTCTTCATAACTTATACATCAATTTTTTGAAAAAAAAATTAATAAAATTTTTTTTATTTGATTTTTAATTAATTTTTTTCTTAAAATTTTAAAATTTTCGTTATATAATTGTATTTAAAATAATATTTTTTTCCCTCTAATTTTCTTAAAAGTGAGTATAACATCAAAAGTGAACATTTTTATATACCAAATAAAATTAACCCTGACTAATGGGTGAGCAGCTAAGAAAACCGATCGGTGAAATATCAGAAAAAGCTTCTTTAAAAGCTAAAAAAGGATTCTGACTATAGGAAATACAGAAAAAACAGGTTTTCAAGGTATCCGACTACGTTCGGGACCGTGATTTTAAAAAAGCGTATAAATGGATAATTTTCATGATATTTAATGTCACTTAATTTAGAATACATGTATAAATTTGTTTTAAGGATATTTTGACAAAAAAAATTATTTTAAAACAATATTTTAGCAAAAAATTAACTTAAAATAACCTTTTTTCAAAATGTTCTCCTTTTGTGCAAAATGCTTCTATTATAATAATATTTTGCCTGTATATAGAGCAGACCTCTGTACAGAGGCTCAAATATGATTTTTGAAAAATTCACATTATTTTCAGAGTTACAATCCATTGAAATAATTATCGGCGTTTTCTTCTTAAAATTTCTTTCCTTTATTGTCGTAAGACATGAATAAACCCACTTCTAATTTATATATTTCAAAAATTCTAGTTGAGCCTCTGTACAGAGGTTTGAGCTATATACAGGCCAAATATGATTATAATAGAAGCATTTTTCACAAAAGGAGAATATTTTGAAAATGGGTCATTCTATGTTCATTTTTTGACAAAATATTGTACTTAAATAATCTTTTATTGTAATACTAATCTTAACACAATTTTAGATACATTTTCTAATCTAAGTGACACTAAATATCATAAATATTATTCATTTACACGCTTTTTGCAAAATCACGGTTCCGAACGTAGTCGGATACCTCAGAAACTATAAAATAATATTCATGAGAAAAAATTAAAAAGGTTCATAGAAAATAATGTTTCCTCTAAGAAACACAGCGAACTTTGAAATATGAGCTACACCCGAGGATAGAAACATATTCAAGTTATTCAGAACTTTCTATTATACCACTATACCAGTAATAGGTCTGGAAAAGTTGTGCTTTAGTCTTTAAAAATGGGCGAAGAGAGATAATAGAAGTTAAAAATGAAAATTAATTAAAAAGTGGATTGATTAGAATGTTTCTGGGTCTGTTAAAATTAAGATCAGGGATATACACACACTTCCAAAAGTTAAGCACGGAGAGGAAAATGCTAATTTTCGGAAGCCAATCAGAATTGAAGAAGATGCAATTCGCTGCAGAGGTAGGTGGAACTATGCAAATATGTTGGGTAACAGCCAATCATGCTTTCTTGTCAAGAAATATGCAAAAAGGGTAGTCTTATAAGAAGCCAGCTTTATGAAGGGTTACAGAAGTTTATTGTAAGTGCTGATAGAAGGTGTTTAAAACTTTCGTGCAATTTTTTTCAAGACAAACGTGTTTCTATGACTGCCAGAAAACGAATGGAAAATTCTGAGAGCTGGCGTGCTGTGGGGCACATTGAAGCAGGACAGTCGATCACAGATGTTGTTCTTTTCTTCGTCGTTCATCATTCTGTAATTTCATGTTTATGGAAACAATTCCAAACCACACAGACAGTTGTCCGAAGGCCCGTAGGTGGTCGCCCAAGGGTTACAACCCCCGCGGAAGATCAATATATTGCTATTGTAGCCAAGCGGAATAACAGAGGGACCTCCACACGTGTGACATCTATGGTTACAGCGTTCATTGGTAAGGCTATATCTGCAGCTACTGTACGACGAAGATTACATATGAATGGACTGTATACCCGGGTACCTCGAGTTTGTGCTCCTCTAACCGTCCAATCAATAGGGTAACGATTAAAGTGGTGCCGGGAACATGGCAATTAGACTGTGTCTGACTGGGGCAATGTCATGTTTCCTGATGAGTGAAGATTTGCTCTGGAGCCAGATGACAAGCGTATAAGGATATGGCGTTAACAAGAAACAAGCAATCAGCCCCAAAACATCACGCATTCTCATGGCAGAAGCATTATGGTTTGGGGCAAGGATTTCATTAGGATACCGCACCGACCTGCACATCTTTAAACGGGGTTCTGTGACGGCTGTCCGGTATCGAGATGAAGACCTAGAACCCATTATGAGATTATACGCTGCAGCAGTTGGCCCTACTTTTGCTTTAACGGACGATAATGCACGTCCCCATAGAGCTGACATTGTCGATGACTACCTGGAGAGTGAAGGGATTGCGCGCATGGCGTGGCCAGCATATTCGCCTGACCTTAATCTCAATGAAAATATTTGTGATGCTCTTGGCAGTGCTGTATCTACACGTTTCTCACCTCCAGCCACTTATTGAGCCCGAAACTGATCTACAAGAAGAATGGCGATTTCTTAACTCTTCGGTGGTTGCCCACCTAATTGAAAGCATGGTCAGAAGGTGCATACAGATGAGGGGGATCACATACCCTATTAATGTCCTTTTTTTTCATTTTATGCTGTTTATTTTCACTTTATACATAATTCTGTTTAAGTCTCCAGTATGACATTATCTGATAACTTACAAAAATTTAATAATGTTTTCATTTCTGTATATAATTATTGATTTTGTTTTATGTATAAATATATATGCTACTTTACTGCCAAATTGTGTGTCAATCAAAGTAGTATTTGATGATTTCTTTTTGCATTTTACATCTTCGTGCTTTACTTTTGGAGAAGTGAGTGTATTTTTCAATATATAAGATTGTATGATTGTTAGAATTATCAATATTTTCAGAAAATGTTACGGCTACGTTTTTTGCAATTCCTACTATTAGCTCACACTCTCTACATATTTATTTATTTATCTTCGTGGAATTTTCAATCATTAATAAAATACATTTTAAAGCGCTCAATTGCGATGAACTTTTATATACATGATTATTTTGGATGACAATACATTAGTTTAATTATAATTAACAAAAATTAATTGATTAAAACTTATTCAAATAATTACAAATACAGCCACGTTGGCATCATTTTTGGCGACTTAGCGACTCTTTTGGTGATTTGTGTCAAAACTTGAAAATGTTTTTTCTCACTTTTTAAGGCTTTCAGTTGAACTGAAATTTTCTACACAAGATTGTTTCGAGTAACAATACGATATTTTAATTGTAATGAATTAAAATTAATTGACTGAAACTAATTATTTAAAGAATTTATTTTTAGCGGCTTGAGTCAAAACTTGAAAAGGTTTTTTTCTCACGTTTTAAACCATTGAATTGAACTGAAATTTTATATACACGATTGTTTTGGATGACAATACAATACTTTAATGATAATTAATAACAATTAATGTCCACTTAACATTATGATGCTGTCATATGTATGTAAATATTTATGTTAATTATATCTATTTAATAAAAAGTAGCTAAAATAAAATATTTCTTTGTTGATCTAAGTAGGAATTGACTTAAAAATTCTTTTTTTATATTACTTGTTAATGAAATGTCTAATTGACATAATTTTGCTTGCGAATTCGAGGTGTTTGTTCCTCATAAACCAGCAAACGTTGAAAATTTGCCTAAGAATTTCAATTTTAGGTGCTCCAATTTTGTCTACGTGTGTCTTGAATGTATGTGCCCAAACTGGTGACGCATTATTACGAATCATAAAACTATGATACGTAAGCATGAAGTTCTGAAAGTTTGATTTTTACACATATACCTCTCACTCTGATATATAAATGTCCCTTTCCTTAAAACAAAAGGAGTGTCTTTTGTTTCTGTATGTTTTTTAAAGTCTCTTTCTATGTGTGTGATTAATATAAACTATATATTTTGTCTTTAATGAAGACTTTTAAAGATCGTGTTGTACCTTAAACTTTGGAAGCCAATGTATATAAACAAATATATACGATTTACACAGTTGATTTTTCATCCTTGTTTGAACAGTTTTTCGAATTAATGTTGATATTCTACGGCTACAAGAAAATTTGATATACAATTCTCTTTTTAATATATTAATCGTACTTTTTTCACTTTTTTTCTCCATATTTTTTGTTAAACGTATCCACCGAATGAAAAAGAATAGCGAAAAATGTAAATTTATTCCAGATCACTTCAATAAAAGTATACTCGTGATTTAAACTAGAAACGCACATATAAGAATTATAACCATTAAAATCACTTCACAGAGAATTCTAAGATATTTCATAATTTATTTTTATAAAATTAATTCAAGCAGCCATTTCCCTTCTGAATTAATTACTTCAACACATTTTAAGTCATCCGAGAAATTTAAATGCTATTTCAGTACGAATCATCGAGATTTGAAATTCAATTTCTGTGTGTGTGTCCTGAAATTAATTAAGCTGAAACTGACACAATGCCACATTTCAAAAATAACTACATTTAACGCGACAGGATTTCATTATAGATTTAAAATAATCTGGTCAATTAAGCTTTGAACCGAAAAAGAATGCTTGTTGGTTTAAGATAAATTAACTGTTTAATAATTGAAGAGTCATATTAAAGAGTGTAAATAAATTTTGCTAGTTAACGAAAGTATTTCCGTTATGAATAGAAGCAATTTCTTAACTACCCTGATTTGGATGCATTCTCGGTTAAATTTAACAAGTGACAAGAAAATATTCAGTCTCTTGGTGTGAAATAATTAAGGAAATTTGCCCAATTTTAATATAATTCCAATCTTTTATTAAAGTTTAAAGTATGTCTGTAAGCCAGCGTTTCTCAAACTGTGGGGTGCACCCCCCTTGGGGGGCGTGATAACTCTACAAGGGGGGCGCGAGCTTATTGAAAAGTCAAAAACAAAAAAGATTATTTTAAAAAACTTATTAATTTACTAAAAGTAAACAAACAAAATACATTCTGACATAAAAAAATAAAATACACATTTACACTGAGTATTGCACTTATAAATATATCAGAGCTACACAAAATGTATTTTATAATTAACTTACCAATATTAAGTTATGAACAAGTTTAATAATTACCAGTGACCTATGGGATGGTCATATATAAAATTATATACAAAAATTAACACTTATCTTGATAATTTGTACGGTTTATAATAATTCCCTTAAAACTGCCGATTAAAAGTTACGGGGAGAAAAGGAATAAATAAAAGCAATAAAAAAAAGCCTCTGAATTGAGTAAATTCAACGCAAACAATGTCAAGGTCATTTATTCAACTCCAAAGCTTTCGGAATAATTTTATGGATAACATTGCACAGAAAAGATCGTACTTCGAAAAGACGTATATATACGTCCGCTGCAATTAGTGCACTTGAGTGAGACGTTTATATACGCCGGTGGCACTTAAGAAGTTAAAGTCGTATCGGTTTTAACATCAAAATATAGTATTATTGAATTCAATATATTGTTATTGTATGAGGGGGGCCTCGATGAAAATGATGATTGAGTATTGGATCGCGAATATTGAAACTTTGAGAAGCACTGCTGTAAGCTAAATGACGTTTTAAGAAAATGTTTGAAAGGTGTTTTGTCCATTTCTTAATAAATACTCTTAAGACAATGTCGAATTTTCATTCATATTTAATATAAGCGATATATTTTGTGTATTTTTTTTTCCAGTTTTTAAATTTTACATAGATTTTATATACTTCTTTAAAACCACAATGGATTCCATTTTTAAGCATTAAATTTTAAAAAAACTTTAAACAATAACTTAGATAATCTACGCAAATTAAAATTCCTTCTCAAAGTATTCATACGCGAAATTTTTAAAAACGAACCATTCGGTTTCCCATCTTACCCCCGAAATCCTGGATTCTGTTTAATGATGAATCATTCACAGTATGACGGGAAAATGTTGTCATCGCGGATGATTAATTAATTTTCAGATCCACGGTTGGAGCATAGCGTCATTAATTACAGTAGATGCTTCAACATCTTTTTTTTTTCAGTATTTTTCATGCTTTTAAGTATGGCTCGTGTTTACATATGGAATTTTCCCGAAAGATTTTCGCATGCTGTAAAATATCCATTTCTGTCAATGTGTACTCCACACAAATTGAAGTGAGATGATCTGAAGGTATAAACACACACACACACACAGGTTCTGAAAGTTGAAAACAACAAAGAACAAGAATAAAAAGCTCTTATTGGCTGGGTCAAAGCAGGGTTCTCTTTTCGTCCCAGTCGTCTAATGCATGCAATTCAATCCCGAATTTCGCCAGATCAAAATGAATAATCTTCCTAATCCAGGAAATACCTAAATGTTTCAACTCCTTTTTAAAATTTTCTCTTTTGCGATAATATAGGTTACGATACAACAAGAAAATGTTCGTGGTTTCAACATCCAGACCACAAGAACAAATATCATTACTTATTAAATTAAACCTAGATAAATAGCTCTTAAAATATCCATGTCCTGCTAAAATCTGGGATAACTTAATATCAGTAACAAATTTCTTACATTTTAGTCGTTGATAAATGGTCGGAATTTTTTTTTAATGCACAACGCTTTAGGTGAGGCCAAGAATGTGGAGTTCCAGGCGGAAACAGTTCTTTCCCAAGTCAAATGCTTCCAGTGGGACAACAGCACAGAAATCGAAAAGTCCATGTCTTGGTAAGTTGCCTTTTTGGCCAACTGGTCCGCTCTATCATTGCCGAGATTTCCACTAAGGCCCTAAACATAAGAAAAGTGGATGTCACAGTCTTCAAGATTGTACAGAATAGACTGAACCTCCACAATAAGTTTTTCTGCCGAATTTACATTGAGCAAAGAGGGAAGGGAAGAGAGCGAGCCGTTGCATATAAGAAAATTGAGAGTTCCGCCCTGATGCAAAGAGTCCTGAATCATTTTTACGGCAAGATTAATGCAGAAGAGTTTGGCTTGAAAAACAGAGCATTCATCTCTTAATCGAAGTTAGAAGATAACTTTTTCAACTTCTTTCTCATAAATAACGCAGGCTAGACCAACCCTTCCATTCAATTTACTCCAGTGCATCTCAAACTTTCAATATACGCGACCCACTATTCAATCATCGTTTTCATCGCACCCCCCTCCATATAATAACAATGTATTGTGTGAATTCAATAATACTATACTTTGACACTAAAGCTTCAGTACGACTTTAACTTCTTATGTGCCACCGACGAATAGAAACGTTTCGCTCTGCCAAAGCATTAATTTTCTGGACGTATATATACGTTTTTCCGAAGTACGATCTTTTCTGTGCAGTGCTATCCATAAAATTATTCCGAAGGCTTTGGAATGCCATAAAAGGACCTTGACAGTGTTTGTGAAGGATTTACTTATTTCAGAGGATTTGCTTATTTATTTCTTTTCTCCTCCCCCTCAAAAAACATCAAAATACACTCGTTTAAGTGGTAAACGGTGGCATCAGGGAGCGAATCATGCAACTTTTAATCGACACTTAAGGAATTAATCATAAACCGTATAAATTATCAAAATAAGAATACAATCCCATAAGGTCACTGATAATTACCAAACGTATTGTTAAATTAATAATAAAATATACATTATTCAGTACTGATACATTTATAAGTATATTATATATTTGTAAATATGTATTCTATATTTTATTATATCAGAAAGTATTTTGTTTGTTTACTTTCAGTAAATTTGATACCTTGTTAATTCAGTCGGATACCTTAAATAACCTTTTGTTTTCGACTTTTCAATATGCTCGCGCCCCCCACATAGAGTTATCACGCCCCCAAAGGGGGGCATGCTCCACAGTTTGAGAGATGCTGATTTACTCCCATCCGTGAAACAAATGGGAGTAAATTGAATGGAAGTGTTGGTCATCAGAAGTGTATGCACTCTTATTTTAGCACAATATTTTTCCTCTGACTTATTTTGTAAAGACCTCCCTCCTGGGGAAGCCATCTCTTCATCTGTTCGACCTAAATCTGTAGGGGGTAAAAATTGATGACCTTAGCTAGCCATGAGAAAAATCCAATTTATTATTACCAAATATAATAATCAAAGACAAGCCAACTATAGAGGGAAAATCTAGAGTGATATAACTTAGCTCAAAATCTTATGTGAATAAGCGCATGAAATCCTAATAGCTGAAATTTATTCAAAGTTACCTTAAGAATCCTAACTTCCTTAATTTATTTTCATAACTAAAGCCCGTTCTATAATCACGCGTCTAAATTCCGATCCATACCGTAACACAGTGCTTCTCAAACTTTCAATATTGGCGACCCAATATTCAATCATCATTTTTTTCGTGCCCCTCTCCATACAATAACAATATACTGAATTCAATAATACTATACTTTGACACTAAAGCTACAGTACAGCTTTAATATCTTATGTGCCACCGACGTATATAAACGTCTTGCTCAGCCAAAGCCTTAATTTTCTGAATGTATATATACGTCTTCCCGAAGTACGATCTTTTCTGTCCCCTGGTATCTATAAAATTATTCCGAAGGCTTTGAAATGCAATAAAGGGACATTGGCAATGTTTTCCAATGATTTACTTATTTCAGAGGATTTGCTGTTATATACATATATATATATTCCTTTTTTTTCGGGGGGGCGGGGGGGGGGGGGGGGGGGGGGGGGGGGGGGGGG
>BMAV01024087.1:222633-242968 GCA_019973955.1 Trichonephila inaurata madagascariensis | reverse complement strand
CAAAATATTGTATTTAAATAATTTTTTTTTGTCAAAATGTCCTTAAAACAATTTTATACATGTAGTCTAATCTAAGTGACACTAAATATCATGAAAATTATCCATTTATTCGCCTTTTTTAAATCCCGGCTCCGAACGTTGTCGGATACCTTAAGTACTACCCTTTTGTTGATACTGATTAAAACACCTCGAGAACCTACAATCATCCAGCTTTCAAATACAGCTAAATCACATGTTTCTCTATTTATTCACAAGCAACACAATGCAATTGATGACTCAATATTTCTGCATTCATATTTAATTACTATATCTTGCTCTCTGGTGACAACTACTTGAAGTTATAGCAGACCTCCGTATAAGTCTCAAGTGGTCATAATAATTTAACCACTTAGTGTACATAAAGCAGGAAAGTGATTCACTGCCACATTCCTCATGATATCTAGGGAACTATAAGAAATACAGATTTGAAATTCGGCAGGCATGTT
This sequence comes from Trichonephila inaurata madagascariensis, assembly GCA_019973955.1. Taxonomy (NCBI): domain Eukaryota; kingdom Metazoa; phylum Arthropoda; class Arachnida; order Araneae; family Nephilidae; genus Trichonephila; species Trichonephila inaurata. The sequence goes on along the minus strand of BMAV01024087.1, from coordinate 242,483 downwards.
CTTTTCTGTTAAGTAAAAATCTACTGAGAATGGGTTTTGCAAAAATCGTACCAAAGTAGTCAGCGTAATACAAAAATTTCCATTTTGAGCTATAAAATCTAGAAATTTGAAATTAAACACGTTTTTAGCAAAACGGGCTTGTGGAATTCGACCCCCAAGGGAGAAGGGGATGGACAAAAATAGGCAAAAAGACGTTATAGAGGAAATTTCCTGCTTTTGAATTATTGCACCTACAGATTTAATCTATGGAAAACGTATATTTCTTTGAGAAGAGTTCTACTAAGAACGAGTTTCTTTTTTGAAAATCTTGTTCCAAAAGAGGTAGTGAGGATATTATAAATAAAATAAATCCAGTTTTAGAACGACTAGACATACAGCAGTGCTTCTCAAACTTTTTCCATACTTTCCAACGCTCCCCCTCCATACAATAACATTGTATTAATTCATTAATAATATACTTTGATTAAAGCTACATTACAAATTTAATTATAAACTATACAAATTAACAAGATAAGTATTAAATTTTGTATATAATTTGTTTATGACAAGCCAACATGAGGTCACTAGTAAGAATTAAACTTGTTGTTACCTAAGTATTTCATGAATTAATGGTAAAATACACTGTGTACTAATACATTTATAAGTACATTATATCAGTGGAAATGTGTTTATTTCATTTTTTTTATTATGACCAAATGTATATTTTTTTTGCTATCTTTCAGTAGATTTTATTAATAATTTTTTTAAATAATCTTTTATTTTTGACTTTTCGATTTGCTCGCGACCCCCCGGTAGTATTATCACGCCCCCTCTCAGAGAGCGCGCCCCACAGTTTGAGAAACGCTGACTTACAGATTTGAAATTTGGAGGACATGCTCCTTTCTTGAGTAGAAATGAACAAATAGCAAGCTTTACTGAAATTGTGTCTTTAGGTAATCGTACAGTTTACGATAGATAAAAAAATCCTGTTCTTGAGTTCTAAAACGTACAGACTTTAACTTTTGCAAGCATGTTTCTTTCATTGATTAGAGAATCGATAAAAATGGGTTTTGCAGACATTGACTCCGAAGGAGTGGTTACGAAAGAGTAAAATATAAATGTACTTTCATTTTACAGAATCAAATCCTGTCCTTTTTTTAATCAGTACATTAAAGCAACGTTTCTCAAACTGTGGGGTGCGCCCTCCTCTACGAGGGGTATTGAGCTTATTGAAAAGTCAAAAACAAAAGATTATTTTTAAAAATTATTAATTTACTGAAAGCAAACAAACAAAAAATACGTTTTGACATAATAAAAAATAAAATACTCGTTTACACTGGTATAACTCCCTTATAAATGTATCAGTACTGCACAATATGTGTATTTTATAATTAATTTAACAGTACTAAGTTAAGAACAAGTAAATAACTACCAGTGAACCCATGGTCTTGTCATATATAAAATTATATTCAAAAATTAACACTTGATAATTTTTTTATATGGTTTATAATTAATCCCTTAACTGCCGATTAAAATTACACGATTCACTTCGCTTTTTACGTGGGTGTATGTATGTGATATTTTTTTTGGGGGGGGGGCGAAAAAAGGAATAAGAAAACCCTCTGAAATAAGTACATCCTTTGCAAACACTGCCAAGGTACTTTTATTGCACTCCAGAACCTTCGGAATAATTTTATGGATAGCAGTGCATAGAAAAGATCGTACTTCGGACAGACGTATTTTTACGTCCGGCGAAAATCTTTTCCTTAGTAAGACGTTTATATACGCCAGTGACACTTAACAGGTTTAAATAGTATTGTTGCTTTAGCATCAAAGCATAATATGATTGAATTCAATCCTTATTATGTATGAATGGGGAGCGCTATGAAAATGATTGAATATTGGGTCGCAATTATTAAAAGTTTGAGAAGCACTGCATTAAAGGCTTCATAATTGGACTGATAAAAATAACTTTAAAACAATACATAGTCATACAATATAATGAAAAACCCTGTGAAGCGGGCTGGTATAATGCCTAGTTTACACATATTTCCGTCACAGTAGCTTCAGCAGTATGCCTTCTAGAGTTTTGTACCTCAACCCTATTTCCATAACAAGCCACCTCCGTCACAGAAACCGTAGTAAATCTTGCAAAGACCCAAGGGAGGAATTGGACTGGCATGAGCTATTTGTTACTGTCGTCTCTTTTAGTAGACGAAGGCGTCCCCAGGGGCGCGTTTGTCATGCGAAGGACGTGTTGCTACCCTAATAATCTTGGAAGGGGTGTTGTGCGCTACGATACAGTACGTGTTCATAGGCTCGTAGATAAAATCCCGCAAACGTTAATCAACTTTTCAAAAGTTTTAAAGATAGGACGTGTGTGATCTCTGTTAACTATCGGCACTATACGTAACAAGTGAAAAATATTTAGTAGTGGCTTGTAAATATTGAAAGTATGTTATTAATAAGCGTGGATATTACTTTAACTAAATCTTATAATATTCTATATCGGCAATGAATTATTCATCAATACTTAGCGAAGGAGTATGATATCCGTGCGCTGATTGTAACTTAACTTGATTGCATTTCGAGTAAACTACATCTTTGAATTTTCTATGAAAGTTAAGTGCGCATGAAAAGGAAATGTGCTTAAATCCCTTGAGCGGTCAATTTTTTTGCCCAAAATGTTCCAAAAAAGGCAGATTTTTTTAAAATTCATATAACTAAGCATAATGCTTTACAGAATGCGAAAATGGAAGCATTTTATTTTATATTTCAATTTTAAAGTTTTCACACTATTTTTTATTTTTTAACCGTAGAATACAAAAATCACTAAATGTTTGATTTTTTATAAGTAAACTATTATTTTTATAAGTAAATCTATAATTTTACCTCCTCGTTTCTCAAACTGTGGGGCGCGTCCCCTAGGGGGCGTGATAACCCGGCAAGGGGGCGCGAGTATATCGAAAAGTCGAAAACAAACTTATTTTTAAAAAAATTATTAATTTACTGAAAGGAAACAAAAAAATAACACATTCTGACATAATAAAAAATAAAATACACATTTACAGTGATATAATACACTTATAAATGTATCAGTGCTGCACCATGTATTTCACAATAAATTTAAAAGTATTTATTCAGAAACAAGTTTAATAATTACCAGTAACTCTATGGGCACGTCATGAAATTATATACAAATTTAATAACTTATAATTTGTACCGTTTATAATTAAAGTTATATTGTAGATTTACATCAAAATACATTATTATTGAATTCAATGCATTTTTATTGTATGTAAGGATGGCACGATGAAAATTATGAAAAAATTGGGTCGCGAGTATAGAAAGTTTGAGAAGCACTGTCTTACCTATATTAAGAGTATAAGTAAGGTTATAGTCCAAGTAATGAAAATAATATAGTTTATACTTATTATATATATGAAGCTTTACTTAAAAAATAATAATTTATACTTATTATATTTAAGCCTTACTTATAAAAATAATTGTTTTTATAAGTAAAAATGCATGCTATAAAAAATGTTTCATATATCTTAAAATAATTTCTCTCATACAATAAAATTTCATGTTCTTACCTTAATTTCAGACAATCGAGGATTTTGTATATGTGTGATATATCTAAGCACACGCAATTTGCAGTAGGGTGTAATACTCAGTGTTGTGTGTGTGTATTGCAATGAGGACATAGATAATATAGGCTTTTTATTTATTTAATTATCTATTTGCATTATTTTTTTTTCATCTCAAGCAATAAATTGCATATCGAATTGCCGATTCCCGTTCTTTCTCAAATATTTTGGAAGATCAAAATTCATGCCTTGAATGAAAAATCCACGCTTTCACAGCAAAGAAAATCCCGGATGAGAAATACTCGTATTTCAGTAACAGGAACAAACTGAATCACTAAAAAACTATAGCACTAATATCCTCACTATAAAATTTAAAAATATGGGCAAATCAGAAATAGAAAGAAGAAAATCCCAGTGCCAGTACGCTGTACGAGCAAGAAGTTAAGAAAATTACATATGAGAAGTAAACTGATTATATTTATTCAATCGCCTGAAATAATTTTTAGAGACTCTACAAATTAGATCAAACAAAGCATGAATATGAGAAAATTAAATATATATAACAAATTTATACTGCTTTACATATTTTGAGTAAGGAGTAACAATAATGTATAGTCAACGGAAAGGTGGGACCATTCTTAAAAAGGTCCCATGTATATGAATTTGATATTGCTTTTTAAAAGGCTCAACAGGAGTTTGTTGACTAACTAAAATGCATCATTATAATAGACAAATTTATTTTTAATTAGAATTGCAAACTTTATAGATTGTGTTTTTCCCCGCACGTATGGCGCTTCTACACGACTGCAGTAGACAAATAGTCATCATCACATTAAGTAGTGGCTAGTCTTGTATCTCTGTCCATTCGTCAGTTAAAAGTTCTGGTGGTGCCATTTAACCCAGGGTCACTCGCGCCTGTTTTTGCTACCGTCGTTACTAGTGGGGTGTAGAAAACACCCTAAACTTTTAACTCATGTATTTAATTATGAAAAATAATTCAGTCAATAATGATACATATTTTTAAAGTATAACATGTTTTTTGTATTATACAAATAAAATTACTATATTTAATGCATACAAATGAGACTAACATTAATTTGAACGAAACCTAAAAAATTTTCAGTTTAAAATACATTTTTTTAAAGATTTTCAGTTTAAAATACATTTTTTTAAAGATTTTTTCTTAAACCACAAGTAAAACGTATGTACCAGTAATAAACTTACTTTGTAGTTAATGTTAAGGATAGTAGGAAATAAAAAACAAATATTTTAATCATTTTCCAAAAATTCAGAGCAGACTGGCTGTGTCCCTACATATTGTTCTTTTTTTAAAGTGTAAAACATTTTTGAGTCACACAAAGCAAATAGTTTTAAACCCTATTTCCCAGTTTTTTGTGGTATGTATTGAAGGAAAGAGCAACGACCTTTAAATTTTAACAAATATTCATCGATAGTGACGTATTCACTTACAGAATAATATTTTCAGCAATTTCCATTAAATTTTGAAAACATATTTCAGATCTGAGTAAAATTTTAAATAATTGAAATTTTAAATAAAATATGCAAGAATATTAATATATTTGAAAAAAAAATGTAAAGCTTATCCTATTTTATATGTTTCGAGTACGAAAATATATCGTCATAGCTCGCGGGGTGTTCTCAGCACCCCAGATAAACTTATCTGGGGTACTAATGGTTTTAGAATAAGAAAAAATAATGCAAAGCAAAATGGAATAACGTTTCTCCCTTGCATAAAAATAAACGAATTAATTCACTTATCTTCTAATTAAAGTATAAAGCTTTAGATATCGCTTGTATAAGTAAATCAATCGAAATTGTTTAGGCTAGGATGATAGCGTCTGTAAAAGAAGAGGACGTCGCGTCTTTTAGTTTCGGTTTCGCTTCGACATACTGTCAAAAAAAGTTAAATAACTCGCAAAATAATGCAGCTAGAGCTACCAAATTTTATACACATATTTAAAAAAGTCACACAACTAAAATAAGGCAATAAAAAAAATATTCGTTAAAATCGTCATTTTTAGGGTAATGTCCCCTTAAAGGTCGTTACGTTACAGTCGTCCGAGCCAGTGGCATTGCATCAAACCTGAAGGTTCAATGACCTAAAATGTGCAGCTACAGAAAAAAATCGTGGTTCTGCGCATTCTTTTTAAAATTCTGGGAGGTTTTTCTTGCTGCTAGGTTTACAGAACACCCCGTGCGAGTGATCGCGGGTTAATGACCCCTCCTGGAGAGGAGCTGATGCATACTAAATCTGTAGAGTCTCAAAATACTAATGTTGGTGTGATGTGGAAGCTTCGAGATTGGAGTGCCAGCTAAAAATTATCCTTTTCACTTGAAGGGGACTCAAAATTTAGAGGTTATAAATTTTGTATTGATTCAGATCAATACGTTAATAATTAACCAATATAATAATCAAATTTTTCATCATGAAATTAATTAAAATTAATCTCATAAAATTCTACTTGAACGCTTTTGAATTACGGGGGGGAGGCGGGAGTTAAACATATTTCCTAATGTTAAATGATTATCCCAATAAATGGGATTTTTTGCATATCTGACAACTCATCATGGTTGCGGTAGTCCCGTAATCATGATGACGAATTGATTCCAGGTAAAGACCCGTCGAGTTGTCATTTAAGAGTTCAGGCGTCATTTAAGACCCCGCCGCCGGAGTTGATGCAGGTTAAATCTGGGAAACACAATGGCTTCCCGTTAGTACGGTGTGGTAATTAGGAGAGGAGGTGTCAGCTCGTGTGTCATCTTAATCCTTTATCTACCGACGGTACTTATAAGTACCACTCTCACTTTAAAATTACATAACCATTTTTATACCCTGACGATACTTAGCAGGAATATTCTTTTAAATCCACTCTTCCAAGATATATGGCAGCACGGATTCTATGATGATTGTTTATCGGTGTAGGCGGATAGTTTTATAGTAGAAATTGCGTGTTAAAATAACGACGTTTTCAGCGGCCTGTGAAGATTGTCATTTTTGTTCCGAAAACATAGTTAATGTCAATATGGAGTCTTATTTATTTTTTTGTGTGTTAACGAAGACCCTAGAAAACGATTTGACTATTTATTGAAAGTAAACAGTGCGTATAATTAGTTTTACAGTTCAATATCTTTCATTAATTAATTAGCTCTAACGGGTTAAATTTCCCAAAGTTGAGTATTTTGTTTATGTATATATATTAATTTTCAATGCAGTGATAAATATATATATATATATATATATATTGCATGAAAAAAACTGTAGCCAATCATAATGTGGTAGATCAGTGTTTATCAAAGTTTCAATATTCGCGACTCAATATTCAATCATAATTCTCATCGCACCCCTCTCCTTCCATTCAATAATAATGTATTGAATTCAATAATACTATACTTTGTCGCTAAAGCTACAATACGACTTTAGCCTCTTAAGGGCCATCGGAGTATATAAACTTCTTGCTCATCCAAAGCGTTAATTGCCCCGAATGTATATATACGTCTCTTCGAAGTACGATCTTTTTATGTGCTCTGTTATACAGAAAATTATTTCGAAGGCTTTGGAATGTCATGAAAGGACCTTGACAATGTTTATAAAGGATTTACTTATGTCAGAGAATTTGCTTGTTTATTCCTTATCTCCCTCCCCCAATACATCACACACGCATGCCTACGAGGAAAACGGTGGCAAATGGTGAAAGAATCGCGTAATTTTTAATCGGCAGTTAAGGAGTTAATTGTATACCATACAAATTATCAAGATAAACATTAATTTTTGTTTTTAACTTTATATATGATAAGGCCATGGTTACACTGGTAATTATTAAACTTGTTATAACTTGTTATGACAACTTAGTATTGATAAATAAATTATAAAATACATTGTGCAATACTGATAGATTTATAGGTGTATTATATCAGAGTAAGTGTGTATTTTATTTTTTTTATTGTGTCAGAATGTATTTTGTTTGTTTACTTTCGGTAAATTAATATTTTTTAAATAGTCTTTTGTTTTCGACTTTTCAATATGCTCGCCCCCCCCTCGGCGAGTTATCATGACCCCCTAGGGGGCCGCGCCCCACAGTTTGAGAAACTCTGTGGTAGATAAAGGGTTAACGATGCTCAAATTTACGAGGTCCGTCGCCCATAGCCCTAGTGTTTCTATAGAATGAGGTGTTAAAATAACTTACAACTCACCACTTAAGAACCGATGTGTAGAGGGGCTGATGAACACTAAATCTATCGAGGAGAAACATTTTCATGTTATTGCTGTGTGGAAGTTTAGAGAGTAGAGTACCAGCTCAAGTTTTCACTTGAAGGCGCTCAAAATGACAAGGTCCTTTGTTGATAGCAATTGTATTGCTTCTGAGTTAAATGTTAATAATTAATCAATATATTAATTACACTTTAAATCTCGAAATTAACTTAAATTTAATAAAATTCTACTTGAGTGCTTTTGAATTATGGAAAATATTAAGCTTCCTAATCATAAACGAAAATCTATAAGCAAATTCGCAGTAATCATTTTAAATGTACTTTTTCACTGTTCACACTAAACCATAAGTATATTTTTATTCATATTTGCAAAATCTACATAATTGAGGGAAAAAAAAGTGTGTGACGGGGCTTTATTGCGTTTTTCCTATTAATCCTCTTGGGGAACCTTTGGGGCCAGAATTGAGTTATTTCATACCCAATCCTCTCAAGAAGAAACCACGATATGCAGATTAGTTAATAGATATATAATGGAGCTTTAGTATTCGCGGAGCAGAATAGAAGAAGGGGAGAGGAAGCTGAGAGGCTGAATGCCTTGAGCTGTTGGTAAGATATTAAACATAGAAGCGTAATTACATAGAAGTGAACGGGCTTTAGCGTGTTAAAGGATTTAAGGCAGATAAAGATTCTTAGGATAACTTCTCATAAAGATAAGTGGTTAGGATTCCTAGCGTTATTTACTTAGAATTTAGAAATACGTTTTATCACTACTGATGGCATCCCTATAGTAAGACCTGTGTTATTTGGATCAATATATTGAAATAATAATAAATTATTTTGATTATGGCTAACTTGAGGGATCAATCATTTCCTCCTACAAATCTAGGTCGCGTAGACGAAGAGATGGTACCCCCGAGTCAACAAGTGTGTAAGTTCATACGAGTATCACAAGTGTAGAAAAAAAGAATTATTTTTAATGCATTTTGGGAAAATTGAATAGCTTGCTTACCAAAATGTTTTAATATTAGGATTTTTCTTGCCTTAAATTCAAAATGGCATATATAACTCTTTCACCTTATTTCAAAGAGCCTTAACAAAAATTATAACATATATTCTCTGAAAAGCATAAAAAATTTTCAGTTTGACATTTTGAGAGTAAATTTTTATTTGTATACTTAAAAAGAAAGACCCATTTAGTACTAAATAAATGGAATATGTCACATTATATTCTATTAAATGTGTTAAAAAATTATAAATGTAATTTTTTTAAGCAAATACAACTAGGAATTGTGTTTTGGTTCATTTATTAAAGTGCTCTTCACACACATGCGTAATTTTTTCTTTCTTGCTGAAAATAACCCGTTCTAACAGATTTCTACTAAATTAAAGAAACATGCTTGCAAAATTTCAATTTTGAAGTTCTAAAAGATCCAAAATGAAAATGTTTAATATCCCCGAAACATCCTTTTTAAGTGGTTTTTTCAAACCCGTACCTAGCGGATCGTTGTCTACAAAAGAAACATATCTGCAGTATTTCCAATGTGTAGATCTGAAACAGAAACGGAACTTTTTCTAATCTATTATAATGTCTCCGTGAGTCTCAGCAAGACTCTTTGTGAGTCGTTTTCCTTAAAATATATTCATAGCCTATCTCTACTCACAAAAGAAAAATGCTGGCCAAATTTCAAATTTTGTATGCCTAATAGTTCAAAAATGGGAATTTTTGCTAACGTATCACGACTTTGCACATACAATTAGGCTACTTTTCTCATACAATCAAGCACCTTTTCTTACGCAAGGCTGTAAGCTAGAAAAAAGGTTAGTAAAAATAAATTTTGAAAAATGAATTTTTGATGGATGTATGACTGCTGCTCCCTTGAAACATCAACAAAGCTCCCTGGGAAATGTTGGGATAATTCGGTCAATAGTATGGATTTATATAAGCACCAAATAAATATATAAACATTCAAACTTAAAGAAAACAATTAGCTTTAAATCATTTCGTGTTCGCATTTGATTAAACGTAATTAATAGCATCTTTCTTGGTCATATACTTAATAATGCTTCCAGCACCGCACACAACAGCTAAACTCTACTTACCATTATTATGTTTCATCTCCACATTGGTTGTTTCGGATACCAAAGGCGAGCGAATCAACACGCCCATCAGTCTTACATGAACACGAACGTTTATTGGTAAATTCAGCATCAGTGGAATTTACTTGCAAACTATTCCGAGTCTAATACTCAAAGGTACACAAGTGTCTAGTTTCAGATAGTATCGGGACTGTATCTTCTACGAAGGAGCCACAAAAAGAGAGAGGGGGAGACAAATATTCAAAATATGTTCTTAAACTAATTGACATTACGTATAAACGTACTTTATTTTATTTTACAATAAGCTGAAATACCCGTTCTTCGCACGGGTTAATTTTTAAAAAAATAAAAAAATATTATTTTTGATATAATACCTGAATTTTAAGGATTGTAAAAGCTGATACAAAACAATGCATTGAAACAAGTAAACCAATTTTTTAATGAGTGAATTTACTATTTATTTATAATGTCACTTAAGCCCTACCAACGCTCCTGGAGAATCAATTTTTGCAGACCATCTTAAGTACCATCTTTAGTTTTCCTCGCTTCTCCATCACAGATATTCAGAATGAGATTGAGGGTTGCGCTGCAGCCCGTGCGCCCACAGATGGATTGTAATGAACGATTCCTGGGGGTCGATTCAGATGAAAAAGAAGAGCCTTCTTCGAGGATTTTTAGCAATACCACACCATAAAACTCCCTTAATCGTACCGGGACTCATTTCTGAATATTAGCCGCACACACATTGTACACTTTCTTTTATAATGTATATTAATTTTTAATAAATAAAATAATTTTCATTTTATAAAAAAAAAATTGAAATTTTGTTTTGATAAATAAACAAGCGAAAAACCGAGTATAATGTTTTTAATTAAAAATGACTTAAAAATAATGTGAATCTCTAGTTATAATAATTTTTTTTTCGATAGGTGTTTAGCCCGGTTGAATTATTTAATAAACTGTAATCCATAAATAACCTGATGCTGCAGCCCTTTCGATCATGTGTTCTAGTATTAAATGAAATTCATCTACCATATAAAATTCAGGAAAATATCACCTCTATAGATTTCTGGGTGGTTTAACAAAATAAATGTATTCCCTCACCTAAATTGCATTTTCGTATTAATACATTGTTGAAAATAAAAACGAAATTGCAAAACAGAAAAAATTAAAATGCAACTCTTGTATTTTCTTAGAATGGACCTAGATACTATATAAATTATTTGAAAAATACAGAAATATTATAAAATTTAACTAGAAGAATATCGTTGACACATTCTAAGTTAAAATAAATATCCCAAAAACATTTTGAATAGCACTTGGGATTTCTTTTGTCAGACTTTAATATGACAAAATAAGAGACATATTTTCTATTAAAGGTATCCGACTAGATTGAAAGAGTGATTTTTAGGTGTTTGATGTCAGCGTCATTAGAAAAAAAAAAAAGAAAAACCTAAATATTGATGAAGAAAGAACTTTTTATATAACTAAAGAAATTTTTTTTATAGTATTTATTTTATCTAACTTATATGAATATTTTTAAAGGTGTTTTTTGAAGAATGAATTTTTTTCGATAAAAAACGAGATGTATCCAAAAATATCCAATTAAATTCGATGAAATTCATAACATATACGGTATAAGCCCTTTAGAGTGTAACAAACTGCAGGTTTTAAGGTTAAATTTTACAGCCATTTTTCGCTTAGAACATACATTAATTTTGACGAAAAATCGTTAAAATCAAATTTAAATGTTTATAAAATATTTATTCTTTAAAATATTTTTACCTTGTGGTTTGTGACACATCAGATGGATCAAGAAATATATCAATGAAATTAAAATTGCATTATGTCCGATGCATTTTTATTTATCGCGTTTTTCTTAACTTTGAAAATTTTACTAAAATTTCATAATTTCTTGTTTTCAAAACTAAAGAGTGGTATATCTATTTATTTAATAATTATGACTGTTTAAACCTATTTATATCCATTAAAACAATAAGATTCTTCTGAAAATCAAATTTTGAAAAATTAGTCTTTCAACCTAGTTGGATGCCTTAAGGAAACAAAAAATGTCGTAATCCTACCATTCACCTTGTTCTGTTTTTATGTTATGAATGCTATTTTACAATTATGACTCGAAAATGCTAACCTCAAGTTTGTGAGCATGACAACTCATCTATCGCAAACGCTAGAGATATTCCAAATTAAATAGAAAGTTACATGAAAAAACTTTTTACAGCCCTTGTAGTATAATATTCAAAAAAATTTCATTATTACTGAATATCTGTTTGAGGATATTTAAAAATGCAAATATATATATATATTTACTTTTACTCTGAATTAATTATATTGTACTCTTTTTATGTTCTTATACATTAAATTTTACTTTAAAATCAATAAAATTAGTCTAATGGTCATGAACATGAAATCGTAGTCAGCGTTATCGAGTCACGTGCTCGAGTTCTGATGCCACTGAAGACCTGCCGTGTAGAGGGGTAGATTCACGTTAAACCTATCGGAGCTCCAAGTTCTAACGTTGATGTGGTGTGGAAGTTTGAAAGAAAGGGTACAGGTTTAAGGTTCGTTCCTCATAACTTGACTGTGGTTCAGAATTATGAGATCCATCGGCATTTACCCTAGTGCTGATTAAGAGTGCGACGTTAATATAACTCTCTCTCTCTCACTTATACTTTAAGTTCAAATTAAATTTTGCATGGGTTATTGTAAAAATTCTTAATGGATAACATTTTTGAGTAAGTAAGAAAATGGATATTAACGTTATTCCACTAAGCTACACTAGGGCAATCGGGAACGGACCTCATAATTTTGAACCATGGTCAAGTGACGAGGACAACACCTGAGCTGGTACTCTCTTCTCTTAACTTCCACACCACACTAATGGGATTTCGATATATTTAATGCGCATCAGCCGCCTTTTCATTTCGGGTCTTCATCGGTACATGTCTCGAACTTGACACGCTAGTCACGAATCTATTACCTTGACCACTAGGCTAAATAAATAAAGGAAACTCAATACTATTTGAATATTTTGCATAAGTTATCCCTCTCCCAACAAAATATTCACAGAAAATGTTTAATAAAATGCTTCTCTTTCATCCTATTTCTCAAAATTTTTTGAATGCCTGCGATTCGATCATAAATTATTAGCCTGAAGCGAAAAATGTCACAAACACAAGTAAATTAATTTTGGGGGGCTCATATTTTTAGTAAACCTTATTAATTATAGAGGGAGTGTACGATATATTTCGGTGTATGTATTTCTTTCCGCGTTCTTATGCATGATTCGCGATTTACAGAGTCTGCCATACAATGCAACGAGCGAGATCTTTTTTCTAGATGCATGAAAAGAAATTGTTAACTGTCCACCAGAAATGAATGAAAGCGAAATATGATGAGAAAGTGAAAAACATCTGACATTTCACTCAGAAAACTCTTCCAGAAGTACACAAAAATGGACACGTATGCTGTCTCTTTTCGGAAATTTTATTAATTAACTTATGAATTTGTTAGAAACATGTGTGATGTAAAAGGACAAGAGTTACCGAAACACGAAGATTTTAAACTATATTCCAGTGCTTATCAAACTTTCATTTTTTGCGACCCAATATTCAATCATAATTTTCATTATACCACCTCCCCTCCATACATTAACAATGTATTGAATTCAGTAATACTATACTTTGACGCTAAAGCTGCGATACAACTTTAACCTCTCAAGTACAATCGGCGTACATAAACGTCTCACTTAGCCAAAGGGTTCATTGCCTCGAACGTAAATATACGTCTTTCCGAAGTACGATCTTATCTGTGCACTGCTAATCATGACATTATTTCGAAGGCTTTGGGATGCAATAAAAATACCTTGTCAGTGTTTGCACAGTATTTACTTATTTCAGAGGGTAAGCCTATTTATATATATATATATTTCTCTCTTCATCCTCCCCCAGTACGTTACATACGCACACTTACATGGAAAACGGTGGCATTGGGGAGAGAATCGTGCACCTTCTAATTGGCAGTTAAGGGATTAGTTATAAACCGTACAAAAAATTATCAAGATAAGTGTTAATTTTGTATATATTTTTTATGACAAGACCATGGGGTCAATGGCAATTATTAAACATGTTCTTAACTTAATAAAATACATTGTGCAGTGCTGATACATTTATGAGTGTTTTTATCAGTGTAAATACGTATTTATTTCTTATGTCAAAATGTATTTTGTTTGCTTACTATCAGTAAATTTTTAATTTTTCAAATATTTTTTTTTTACCTTTCAATACGCTGGTGCCTTCCTCATAGAGTTATCATGCCCCCCCCCAGGAGGGTGCGCCCTACAGTTTGAGAAACGCTGCTATATTCAAATGATAATTTATATTAGTTTTAAAATAGCCACCCAAAAGTTTCTTAACACATTAACGGTTTTCACAAGTCTTACTTTCAATTTGAATGCCTCAAATTGAAATCGTGTTCTCAAAATTATATTGGAGAACACGGTTGTTACTACGCGCCACATACCGCAAAATCCGGCGTATAACGCACACCGGTGTATAACGGCTGATTTTCTCAATTTTTAGGAATATTTGACGTGTAACGGGCACCCCTTTTTTACGAAGAAATCTGAAATATTAGTATACATTACTCTTATGTTTTGAAGTCATTTATTTGAGGTATTCAAGACTTTTGAAAAAATAGTATACTTCTAATAAATTACGATATTCAATTTATTATATTTAATACAATATCATGAAATATCCAGTGAAGAGGAAGGTTAACAGCTTGTTCAATACAAAAGTTACCTTCTTTTAAAATAGATTATAGCGATGTATAAAATTCACTTCAAACGGTTCAAATGGCTGTTATTTATTATATTCGATTCTAACTTAGCTCCATTAAATCACCTGTTTTAACACATCCGTTTAAATCACGACAATATAAATCAACATGTCATGATTATGTTTCATCCACACTTACTGATGCATCGGCTAGCAAACCAACCCATCCAACTGTTAGATCGGTTTCGTAATGTTATTCGGATAATTCGGCATCGGTAGAATTTAATTTCCAACCATACCGACTCTAATACCCTACGCGGTCATAGCTTTCAAGTGAAACAAGTGACACACGCGAGTCAAGTGACAAAGAGAAAGAAGAATGTTGAAAGGTTGATGCGTGTATATTTTTTACAATACAAGTATTTTACATGAACGTGTTTTAAATCAATTTTATGATGTTTAAATTGTTTAGTAAGCAAAATTGTTCTTTGTGCACAATGGAGTAAAGGTTATTTCTTAAATAAACTACAAAATGAATGCATTGCTTGCGTAAAATAAATTACAGCGCCTAGAATTTGCCTTTGCGTTAATGTACATTTTGATGACGAAATGTAATTGAAAATTATACGTACTAATTTTCTCTCTCTAACTTCATCAAAATACAACGAATCAAATTGGCGGGCCATGTTGTAAAAATAATCGACGACCGCATCACTAAAAAAGTCTTTTATGTTCAACCAGTTGTCACACGAAGAAAGGACAGGCAAAATTTTAGATGGTTTGATGGCTTTGAAAAATATTTCCTAGTTTTGAGAACTAAGAATTGTAGAACACTAGTAGGAAGAAGGCTGGCCTGGAAAGGGCTTCTTGGGAAGGCCAAGGCCCACCTTGGACTGTTGAGCGACTGAGGAAGGAAGGAATTTCCTATACGAGTTTGTTCCATGAAAGGGGTGTCATTTTAGATAAAATCTAAAGCAAACTAATGACCTTTTACTTTACCTTACAATAAATTACAATATATCTTTCAGTATTTCAGGTTTAATTCGACATGATGAGTCGTTCCCTATACCAGAGGTGGGTAAATATAGTGGCCCGCTTCAAGAATAAATATATACTTATGTCCAGAATTAAGACCACAAACATGTTTTTCGTCATAATTTTAAAGTCTCCAGTAAAACTGACGGAATTTTTATTTTATATATTTTGAAAAACGGATTATCAAACAGCACCGAATTTCAGTTTGGGAAAAGATGATGTTTAGCGCTTTAGTTTTATAATGGTCTTACCCCTGAAGTCGCTTCCTCATTATCTTGCCTACCTAAAGCTGTGGAAGGGAACAATGTATGACCAAGACTCTCCATGATAAATCTAATTTATTATTATCAATTATAATATTTCACAACAAAGTAATCTATAAAAGAAAGCCCTAGGAATGATATTAAGAAATAAACTACCTTAACTGAATAAGCATACATAATCAGATTAGTTTAGCTTTAATCACTCCTATCCTATTCTTTCTTGATCATCTGATTTAGTTTAGTAGCCAAAATCCATCCTTTAGTCAAGGTGCGTAAATTCTAATTCTTACCATAATAACACTGCATTTAGATGTTCCGTTCCTTCTGACCTACGATTAAACTCTACATATATATACTCTAACTAATTTGCCTCTCAGGGTTTCTTCTTGAGAGGGATGGCTGTGAAATAAACGCGAATGCTAGCCCAAAGATTCCCCAGGAGGATTAGTTGGTGAAGGTCACGTACAGAACCATTACAGTTTTTTCAAAAAAAATTGGCTTGAGACTATTCAAACATATTTAGAATTTTGTCTCCAGTTTTGTGAATATTGCATTAAAAAAAGTTAGTCTGTTTACAATGAGAAGGACTTAATCTCATAATCGTTTAGATGATTCCTTGAGAAGGAGAGCCGTTAGCAGGCTTGAAACTGGCCAGTCTCAAGCGGAGGTGGTTCGATGGTTACGAGTGGCTCGAAAGTTGGGCATTCGCTTATAAAATCAATTCCAGACAAATGGTACTGTCAAAAAAAGATCTGTCTAAATCGCCACAGAGCATTTACACCTTCATAGGATCCCTACTCGGCACTAAGCGCACGACAACATAGGCGGAAAACGGCTCCTATGCTTGCTTGTGACCTTTCTGCTGTGTCTGAAAGAAGAATTTCCAGGCAATCACCCCCCGGGCTGGGGGTATCATCTCTTTCTCATTTAGGCTACCTAAGTTGGTAGGAATAAGAGATTGACCACTCAAACCTTCTATAATAAAGCTAGTTTATTATTATCTCAATTTATAATAAGCAATGCAACATAAGTCTTAGAGGGAAATGATCAGGAGTGATACTACATAAATAACAATTCTTAGCAAATAGCGCATTAAATCCTACTCACTATTTTTATGATAAATTAACCACCGAATCTATATCTATAGCCGATTCCTTAACTAACCAGAGTCCGTTCTATCATTAGTTTAATATTATATAGCTTACCGATATCCTACGGCGAACAGCTACCAATCTTTATATCTTCTATATAATACTGTAATCCAAATTGATCCGGCAACCTGTCAACCTTCTGGCTTCGAACCCACTTCTATATGACTCTTATAATACTTCCTAAAACTTCTAAGACTCCCCTTAGCCTCTTTCGCGAATGCTAAGCTCTAATATATATAATCATTCCTAATCTGCATATCGCGTTTTCTTCTTGAGTTGGTTGGAATGAAATGCCATTCTAGCCCCAAAGATTCCCCAGGAGGATTTTAGTGAAAGGCACGATAAAGCCCCAACACAAGCCGTCTTGTACAGACTGGACTTTACGCCTGACGTCCAGTATGGTGCGTACCTTTGACTGCATCCAGTAGAAAAGACCGGATATTGTGGAGCTGAAAATATCAGTCGTGGACATCACAAGAATGGGTTTGTGTTCTTTTCAGTGATTAGTTCAAATGTACCAGACAAAGTGATTCTCGTAGAGCCTTCATCTGGAGAGAAAATGGACCTTCCTTTCATCCTTCCTACGTCACAAAAATCAACAGATTTGCTGGTAAAAGAATTCTTGCTTGTGGTGGTATAATGTTGGGTAGTAGTACACCTCTGTGCGTTTTCGTTGCGGGTATTGTCAGCTCACAGCACTATAGGGATGTGATCCTGGAAGCCTATGTGAAGTTCTTCTGGGTGCTACAGTTAAAGGTAAGAATTGTCAGCTTTTTAACCCTTTATCTACCGCATTATGATTTACTGCAGTTTTTTTTCATGCAATATTTTTTTTTTGGATCACTACATTGAAAATTAAGGGATATACATATAGGGATATTTTGGTAAATCAATTAAAATACATTTTTTATTTAGTTATAAAAAGAAACTTCAAGTAAAAGAAAGAAAGTTCAAGTACTCTACATACCAAACTTTTTAGTTTAAAAAATCATTCAATTAGTAAACATATCCTAAAAAAACTGTATAATGTGTGTGAGGATATTTAAATATACTTCCCTTTTTGTCAACGCACTCTTGAAAATATACTCCTAAATCTTCGTCTCACTTTTATTTTTAACCCTTTATCTACCGCATTATGATTTACTGCAGTCTTTTACATGCAATATTTTTTTTTGGATCACTACATTGAAAATTAAGAGATATGCATAAGCAAAATACTCAACTTTGGGAAGTTTAATCCGTTAGAGCTAATTAATTAATTAAAGACATTCAACTGTAAAATTAATTGTATACACTGTTTACGTAAAATAAATACTCAAATTATTTTCTAAGGTCTTCATTAATTTACACAAAAAATAAGATACTTAAATTTTGACATTAACTATTTTTTTCGGGACAAAAGTGATAATCCTCACAATCCACTGAAAACGCAATTTCTCCTATAAAACTATTCGCCTGCCCTACTAAAATACTCATCATAGAACCCGTACTGTCATATATCTTGGAAGAGTGGATTTCAAAGAATATTCCTCCTAAGTATCGTCAGAATATTCGTAAAAATATTTATATGTAATTTTAAAAAAAGTGGTACTTATAAGTACCGTCGGTAGATAAAGGGTTATACATAAACCCGGAGTATTACCCGGTTTCAGAGTATTACACTGGATTGAATAATATGCAAAGCTCAAAATAAATAAATGAAATATGTAGAGTAAGAGAGAGCAAAAAAAGATAATGTTCAAAACTGCTTGCAAAAAAATGACGTCATGAGTAATGGAAATCATACAAATGCACAGTTAAGAGAGTACTCTGTTAGTTACATATTCTATTATATGAATAACTAATTTCTTTAAAATCTGCACAGTACTTCTGACAATAACCAAACGAATTTAAATATCTTCTTAATCGTGTACACTCAAGTACATATCGTTCTGTAAATCGAAATCACAATCCGATATTTATTAAAAAATTCCAAATTCTTAAGCCATTTGAACAATTGACAACTCTTATTTCTACTTATCAAGTTTGATAATTCATATAAATATCTTATTTCCCTATTTCCCAATCAAATATCCAAGCCACTCCCACAAATTGAAATTCTCAAGAACTAGAATAATTAGGAGCTCTATCTCTTACACAATGAATTCTCACGTATCTTAAACTTTTCACTACTTCTCCAAAACCACATTCTAATTACCCGAAGATAGAAGATTAGTTCTAAACACTTTAGTCCCAAAACTGCCCCTATTTTTCCAAACTCCTTCTGGTTTCAGAGCAGGTCTATGCGACTAATTATCACGGGCTATTCCAAGGGAAATTCTAAGTGATTAAGATTTGAACATACATTTCTTCTTAATTACATATTGTTGTCGTCAGAAATGGCTTAGAGAATGTCAGGAAAAGTGAAGAGACATGGAGTGAGTAATGATATTTTTAGGAAATTGGAGAAATACTTGAATTATATGAGTAGGTGAGGTAGTTTTCAAAAGGATATCTTTAAATAAAGAAACGTTTCTAATACTTATGAGCTATTTTTTGGTTTATAAGAATAATGAGAGTAATGGGTGGCGGAAAGCTCTAAAAATGTTCCAGTTTTTCTAATTGGGCTTCTTAGAAAAGGCAAAGCTGAACAAATAGGAATTTTGTAAAAGCAAATTTTAGGCACACACACACGCAGGCACCATACACGAACACATACTCAAGTTTAAA
>BMAV01024087.1:162519-189214 GCA_019973955.1 Trichonephila inaurata madagascariensis | reverse complement strand
TGTACCACTGAAGATCCGCAATGCAGAGTGGGCTGAGGCACGATTAAGGGGTCATATACCTTTTAAAATTTCCGGAAAATCGATTTTTTTATTATTATTTATTTTATAGAGCAAACCTTTCTGAGTTTTTTAAAAGAAACCGCATGCAGATATTCCCAATATCACGGAAGTTATTAAGAAAATAAAAAGAGCAGAAAAGGTAATTTAAATATTGTTTACATTTCGGCTCCAGGGTGACAGCTGTCATGTCGCTGGTGACAGCTGCGTTTCTCTGTTTCTAATATTTTCATTCTAATTATTATCAAATGCTTGAATCTAAGCCTCAAATATTATTATTATTGTTCTGAACATTAACTACAACTTCTACTTACTTTATAAACTGCTGTTTTGTTTTGAAAAAGTGATTTGTGATTCTATACTAGCTCGTTTTCTGATTTTCACATAGTATCTTATTCTAAAATAAGTTTTAGGAAAAATATTAATTTTTTTAAAACTTTTGAATGATGAATTCGATTGAATCTGCCAAACGACCATCTGGTAAACGTCCCAAGAAAAGGAAGTTTTCTGGTAATATGCACACGAGGTGCAAAGCTGTACACAGTGTGGATGAAACACTAAACAACAGTGCATCTGGAAAAAAGATTCAGTTGCAAGATATTGATTCATCTTTTTTTGAACATGATGACGGTTTTGATGGCTATAGAGTGTTTGATAAAACTATTATGTTTTACAAACATTCAAAACTTTGCTTCTTGCAAAAAATGTGGTGGAGATTTGTCTAGTGTTTTTTTCGATTGAATGCAAGAACTGTAAAGTCTTATGTTCGTTTAGAAATTCAAAAATGCTGGGTAAAAGAAAAAACATTCCAGAAATAAACAGACGCTTTGTGTACGCAATGAGGACAATTGGACAGGGTCACGCAGCAATGACAACTTTCTGTGGTGTTATGGACTTTCCTCCTCCAGTTGCTGAAAAATCCTATAATAATATTATAAACAAACTGCAATTGTGTAGTAAAGAAGTTGCAGAAGCTTCAATGCAAAGTGCAGCTTTGGAAGAGGTAACTTTGACAAATTCTTCTGATATAATAATTAGTGGAGATGGAACGTGGAAAACCCGTGGCTATTCTTTTCGTGTTGGTGTGTGTGCTGTTATAGGAGACAAAACAGGAAAGTGTATTGATGCGGAAGTGATGTCTTCTTTCTGTAAGGGATGTGATTCTTGGAAACGAAGAAAAGGGTCACCTGCTTACAAAAAGTGTAAAATTCTTCACGTTAAAGAATGTTTGAAAAACCACAATGGCTCAGCTGGCATGATGGAGACCGTGGAATGGTTCGTATGTTTCAGCGTTCAATAAGTCATCGTTCTGTGAGATATACATCTTACATTGGGGATGGCGATTCCAAAACATTCTCATCTATTACTGCATCCAATCCGTATGGTGAAGATATCACAGTTTCAAAAATTGAATGTGTTGGACATGTTCAAAAACGAATGGGAACTCGTTTACGAAAATTAAAACAAATGAGATCCAAACTCGGTGATGGGAAGTCGATTGGTGGAAAGGGAAGGTTGACCGACAGAATGATCGACTTAATCACAACATACTATGGAAATTCAATCCGACAAAATAAAACATGCCTGTCGGATATGCGAAAAGCTGTTTGGGCTGTATATTTCCATATACGTTCAAGTGACGAAGAACCATTGCACAGTTTTTGTCCTATAGGTCCTAATTCTTGGTGTAAATATCAAAATCAAGTATTAGAGGGTAGTGTGGAAACTTTTAAACACAGTAACAAATTGCCAGCAGCAGTAATGGATGCCATAAAACCTGTATTTAATGATCTATCACAACCTAAACTCCTACAAAAATGTCTAGGGGGTAAAACCCAAAATAATAATGAATCCATTAACTCATTAATATGGAAATTATGCCCAAAAACTTTAGGTTGTGGTAGAAAGATTGTTGATATTTCTACAAATGAGGCAATTGTCATTTTTAATGATGGCAATCAAGGCAGACTAAAAATTATGCAATCGCTTGGTCTGACTGTTGGTAAATTTGCGCAAAAATTTGTTACACTTGTAGATTTAAAAAGAATTCAGACTGCAGAGCGACATTTTAATCTCCGCACAAAAGAAGTGCGACAGGTTAAAAGAATGCAATTTAAAGCTACTTGTAAAAAATTAACTGAAAAAGAGGGAACATCGTATGCAGTTGGCGAATTTTAACATTTTAGAATCATAGTAATACACTGCATTCATATCACAAATTATTTAATATTTATAGTAAGTACTTGTTAATTAAGATATTAATTGTTTTTTTAAGTAATATTTATAAATTTTTAACTTTATTTTGAAGAAATGAATCACTTTGTTGTATTTTGATTATTTTGTAGCTTTTGATATCGTTTTGATGCTTGTACTGCATTGGTAAAATATATGTTTTTAGTTATAATAATTTTAATAAATTGAAGTTTATTGACTATAAAAACTTCACATTAGTTTTAATTTAAAATTTAGTTGTTGTTTGAGTAACCAGAATAATATATATATATAACTGTGGTAAATTTTATGTTTGATGTCAATTTTCTCAGAACGTCATTTTTTCTCATTACGCGCATGATATTTTCAAAACCGTTCCATGGAAAATGATAAAATTTTTACTGGAGATTCTGACCATATCTGTACTTAAAATAACGAACCAGTTTGAATTTTTAATGAAAAAATTTAAAATTACAAATAAAAAATAGCGAAATTTTTTTTTAAATTTTATAGTTAAATTTTAAATTGTTATAGTTTACTAAAAATTTTAAATCAGTGTTTCATGCTTCGTCATTTTAAAGATAATACAATTTCCAACACTGAGCAAAAATTTCATCAAAAAATATTGGTAACTTTTTTTATAAAGCTGCGCGTAATGCATATCACTTGCGAAAAGAAAACCAAAATTTCTTTTTGTAATTATCTAATTAAAAATTTATCCTAATTAAAAATGTGTTTGTTGGATATGTTTTAAGTAAAGTAATATCTATTTGTTTATTCCTCCAAAATTTACATTCCAGGAAACAATAATAAAAAAATTATAGAGCTTTAAAGAGCTCACTATTTTTAACCATTTTCGATTTTTAAAAGGTATGTGACCCCTTAACGTATGCCATTATAATTGATGATGTGAAAGTCGGAGAATCATATCGGTGGATTTAGCTGATACAAGTTACAATAGAAATGATTGAAGTTATAGAAAATTTGAGAAAGCATGAATCACACAAAATATAACCAGATCTGATACCTAACACGCGATTCACAGTGCAGAAATCAAAATACTGGACAACAATGATTAATGAACGAATAAATTATTTCTCTTATTTCCTTGAGATGTGGTTTAATCGAAGAACTGTTGCAAGATGATTGAATAAAAGAATTTATAATGCGAAAGTGCAAAAATGTCTTTATGTTAAAAATTCTTGCATTATATAAGCTCTTACAATGTTTATTATGGAAATGCATTCTATACACTGCTGACCACACAAAATGCAACACCAAGCAGGACAAGAAATGTCACAGCGAAATTTATTTGGCAGAGAACATGTTGTAGAAAGATTAAACGATTAAAATTACAGCCTCTTGGGACTTGCCAATGATGACAAAATCAGTAGTTAGTGTAGTCGCCATTGTTGGCTATAACCGCTGCCACATGCCTCGACATAGTAACAAAGAAGCTTTGGATGTATTCTTGAGATACAGCAGTCCATGTGGCTTCCACATATTGCCAAAGTTGATCTGGTGTAGCCGCGGGTGGTGTATCCCGGGCCAATCGTTGTGCAATCATGGACCACACGTTTTCGATTGGTGATAGATCGGAAAAACAAACAGGCCAAGGAAGCAATTCAATCTGATTGGTTAAGAACTCCTGAACGTTGTGTTCCTCGTGTGGTCACACATTATCCTTTTGGAATATGGCTGATGGTAAGCGCGTAATGATGGGAGGACCACAGACTCCAACAACTCAGATTTAGCGCTGGCTGTTCAGTGTACCGGCAATGCGTACTACAAGAGTACGGCAGTGAAATTCAATACCCCCTCCCCCAAAAACCATGATACTGGGAGCAGGAATAGTGTAGAGATGCATAATGCAACAGTTCAGCAGCCTCTCACCACGGTGTCTCCAAACTCGAATCCGACCATCGTGATGTTGCAGGCAGTTCATCAGTATACACAATGTCGTTCCATTCCGTTGTCCATGTCCACCATTCATCGCACCATTGGTAGCGGCCTGTGTTTTCCAGTCAAGGGTAAACGAAGCAATGGTCGCCTTGCGAACATTTCACTCTGCTGCAAACAGCGTCGAATGGTACGAGATGACACCGAATGATGTGTAACAGACAGAATCTGTTGTGCTATGGTTCGTAATGTGGCTGCGCGATCCATCACTGCCATGCCCGCAATCCTACTGTCATCACGAGCAGTAGTGAAACGAGGTGAGTGTGATCGACCCCGTCGGTCCGTCGTTTCCTCCTGCATTCAGTGATGACAGATCCGCATCACAGTTTCTTGGTTTCGTTCAACGCGTTGGCCGATTTCTGGGAAGGATATAATACGCAGTCCCTATAGACTACTATAGATCGAATTTAGAAACCTGGTCAAAAGACGCTTTGTGTTTTCTACGAGACATAGGAAACAACTTACTCAAAAAAACGCATGAAAAAACATTTACCGTACTTCAAATTGTCAATTTGTTCTCCCCTTATATAGCGTTTGCGGGTGGCCCGTGATGTGCATCTGATTTACATATTTCCTCGCCGCCGACGCATGATGTAAATTTCCCATGGTTTACATGCTTCCCTCAGAGTGTTGCATTTTGTGTGACCAGCAGTGTATTTTAAATTTGAATGCAATTAACATTTTATGTATGTACTCAATATTTCTTTATGTCTAAATATAAAAACATGCATCTCCAAACGAGTTTTAAATTAATCAAAAACGCTGTTTTTAGTGTCTGCTGCCTATGATTTTCTCTAAATAAGAAAGTGTAAAAAATTATCCACTTAAGTTAATTGACTACGCTTCTAAGTATTATTAACTTAAAGCCCCCACAGTTAACAGTGAACTGAAACATTAATTCAAATGTCGTCCAATGTAGATTTTACATAATGAAGCACGCTGTAAATCGCCCTCACATAGCTCTAGAATGGACATTAATTCGAATCCTCCAAAGGATTTAAGTCTGGCATATTCTAAATGTAAAGCCGTTAGAGGGGCTTAGAAATTTTGAATGGCAGAAAGTTATTTTTACAAGCAAAAGAAAAAAAATTCCAAATTTAAAATAATAATAAATGTTGGGTGAACGGTAAAAAAATCACTTACCCTTTTTATCTCAATAGTTGGCTTATTATTTTTGAAAATTCTAAAATCCATATTTAAAAAAAAAAATACCCGAAAAAATTCATTTCTCTTAAGGATATTTACTTCATTTTTAGAATCTTTCAGCAAAAATTAAAAGAGAAAAACCAAAAAATACACTCTCTTCATCCTATATACGTATGCAACTGTTAAACCTGCACGCTGACTGCGATCAGCGGAAATTTAATTTAATAACCCAATGACAGATTGTGAAATGAAAGTGTCAGAGATAACTAAAATTAATTAATTCCATCAACCTAAGATGACAATATCTGTCTGAAAGAATACAAATGTCACATTATTTATTTTTATTAATTTAAACCCGCTGTTATTAATCATCTAGCCTTTGAATCAATGTTAATGCTAGACAGCTAGTTTAATAATTTTTTAATTACATTTTCAATTATAATTATTGAAGTACAGTTATGCAACTACGTTATGACAAAAATATATGAATTCAAATAGATAATTTTTTTTCCATTTTGTGTGAATACCAATTAATAGGTTATAATTAGAAACAAAAAAAAGTTACCGAAGATCGATTTTCCACTTTATGTAGAAATATATATATACTTTTACGTCACTCTTATATAGGAAAAAATGCTTTGAAAGAACTAATTTATTCTTCTTATTTATATGTATACATAAGCACACGTACATATCCATATATATAAAAATGGATGTTTGTATATATGAACTCGCTTCACTCGAACACCGTTCAACCGATCACTATGAAATTAGCATGTATGTGTAATTTTGTAGAGAAGGTTTTTATGCTATCCTCTTTGTTGCAGCTTCCGAACAAGTGGCGCTACAGCATATCAATTTCTACACCTTTCAATCAATCACCAAGTTGCCGACATGGTCGCCAAAAATAAAGCCAACTTGGCTCTATCGCTATGTTTCCATTGAATCGCCCTTATAATGCAAGGAACAGTGTTGCTGGTGAATATTACAATTTTAACATAAAATAAATACAACAGCAAGTAATATTAACGCATTAAAATATCCAGATATAAATTATTTACACCATGTTAAGCGTTCATTACACAAAATTTGTAACAATATGTTACTTTTGCTGAGCAGAGATCAGTTTAGGAAGGTATTTTCCCACAAGAGAGTTACGGGGCGTTATAAATAAAAGTAAAAAGAAATCCTTTTTATCAACTATTAGATCTACAGATTTAAAATTTAACAAATATGATTTTTTGTTCAGCTGAGATATGAAAAAAGCTTTTTTTTGTCGTTTAATTTGCAATTGACGTAAAATTAACTCATTAAAAAACTTCTTTATTCTTCAATCTCTATTGTTTAATTTTACAATTCACCCATGCGAAGAACGGGTATACCACAGGTAGTATATTTATAATTCTTATTTTAACTTCCTTAAGGGTGCCTTTTATTTTTAGTCCAAGGCATCGGACTATTCACAAATTTCTTATCTATTACCCACCTTACGGCAGAATCAAATTAAATGTGACCATATTTCTCCCAAACTTCTATGTTGCTTGATTTAATAGTGACCTGATGCAATATTGTATCATCAACCAAACATGGCCATTTAGCAAACCAGGATCAAAACACGTGATTTGGTAGATCACTCAAGAAATGTTTCTTAAAAAACTAGGAATTTTTGAACTGTTGAAATATCACTTTTGTTGTTAATAGACATTATTTGTGTGTTTTTCAGCCAGTATAATTGAAAAAGTCTTTTTTTCATTTTTATTATCTAATATGTGCCACTTTCCAAAATGTAGTATAAAATCATTCAAAAGAAGAAAAGGTTTCATTTTCTCAATTTCTCCTGAATAGTTTTTACACTGGAAATAACTCTAAAAAATAGCAAAAAGATGAATATCGTGGTTAATCGTAAAATCGTGGTTATATAGAAAAAAACAGTTATTATTAATCGAAACCTACCTATTCGGAAAAGTTGTTCTATGGTATGTTAATTAAACGAAAAATAATTTTAAAAACTAATTTCAAAATTTAATATTTCTTTAAAGAGATTGAATTTTTGATAAAGTGGAAAAAGACTTAATTTTGTTTAGATGATTTTAGACTCAAAATAAAGTTATTTTTTACAGTACTGTGATGGATCTATTCGCGATCCTTCCACTAATCCTCTTGGGAAATCTTTGGGCTATCAATTCGCGTTATTCACAACCAATCCTTCGGAAGAAGAAAATCGTGATTGATATGCAAATTAAATTACTAGAAATAGTCGAAGTTTTCTATCTTGAATAGAGAGTAGGAGAGGATATAAACCAGAAATCAGGTGAGATTGTTACTGACTGGTATCATTATTGAATTATTGTGAATAAATGCTTATTAGGAGAAAGATTAAAAGTGACGATGGATCACTGAGATTAAATTAATATTAGATTAAATCGGATAATAGATTAGATCCTATATAAAGTAAGGTTCGAGTTTGATAGTCTCCTAACCTTTAGTGTATTTCGTCGTTGTTCCACTTTGGCGGTTAGCACCGAGACATTCTCTTACTGTTATTGTATCGTTATATTGTGAGATCAATAAATAGATTGATTGAATCATAAAGAGTGTTTCTTCCCTTCTCCTACATATCTAGGGGCCCAAGAAAGAGGTGAAGACCTCTCACAGTACAAATAATCAAAAGCAATGATTATTGATGAGTGAATACTGAGCAGTGAATATTGCAAAGTACATTGCAATTTTTCATAGCCTCAGTTCTCAAATCAGTCCAATTCAAGCTTTTTTTTCATCTTCGACAGTTGATTTTATTTTAAATTTATTACTAAAGAATGTGTTAAATGTACATGTGATGTTTTTGTAATTATTTAGTAATGTTCTCTCATCATCATAAATATTTAAAGGTACTAAAATACCTGTTTCTCTTTAACAAAAATTACTTTGGCTATTTGCTGTAAAAAGTACTCAAACACCTAAACTTCATTCCCAAAATGGCAGAACTTAATATAAAAAATTAATTTTTAATTTTATTTTTTCCTTTATCTATACAACAGAGAACATCTTTTGCGCATAAAACAGTGTTTCTCAAACTGTGGAGCGACCCCCCCCCCCACTAGGGTGCGTAATAATTCTACAAGGGGCGCGCGAGCATATCAAAAAATCGGTAATAAAAGATTATTTCAAGAATTATCTATTTACTAAAAGTGAGCTAAACAAAATATATTCTGACATAATAAAAAATAAAATACACATTTACTCTGATATACTATACTTATAAATGTAACAGCACGGCACAATATTGATACTACTTATCAATACTTAGTTAAAAACAAGTTTAATAAATACTAGTGATTTTTCCATGGGCTTATATACAAAAATTTTTTAATACTTATCTTGATAAATTGTACGGTTTATAATTAAGGTCGTAATGAAAGCTTTAAGTATTGTACATTATTACTGTCTTTTTTTTAAAGGGGGAGGAAAATTGTGATCGAAAATTGGGTCATGAATATCGAAAGTTTGAGAAGCACTAGAGAAGCATAGATAGATTTTGAAATTCTGAAAAATACTTTTGACCCACTCTATTGCTTATGTATATGTATATTATGCATACGTGTAACTTGATTACGAGTGTTATATAACCTATATAACTTAACTATAATTATCAAATGCAATGTTAATTATATACTCGTATAGTTTAATTGAATTTGCTTTATCCAATGATTAATTATTTCTTACGCATTTATTACTTATTCATTAATTTTTAAATTATGGATGAAGCATAACTTTTCTATTGCTTATTTATCTCATGGCATAAAACATGTTTTCACGTTTGCCATTTGTTTATCAAATGCGGCTCCTTTCAAATAATTTTCAGAACAGAAACTTTATTCACTCTTATGTCATTCATGCCGCCAAAGCCTCAATATTTACCGTTAGCCGCACTTTCCCAGAAATTCTCTCATCTGTAATATTAGTCGGAAATCCTGGTTGCTCTAAAAGTCTTTTATGCTCCCCACCCTCTTTCACTCTATTTAGAAATTCTTCCGATGTTCGAATGCGATTGTTCCTCGCACCCCCATCCTCAACCCTCGACTCTTCCGACTCATTTACGCGAATCGAATTCTCCCTACCTCTTACCAACCATCCCTACCAGAGAACTCTCTCTTTCTCTCTCTCTCTCAACCAGCATGGAGAGAACGGTTTGTATTCTGTTTATTGTTGCAACTTTGAATGAAATCGATGCTCTGAGGTTTGCATTTAATTGAAGTTATTTACATGTAGTTAATTCTTGTTCTTAATTTGATGTGTGTCGTAACCGCTCCTGGGTTTATTCTGTGGAGCACGTTTTGCGCCTGTTCGTCATTTAGGAGTAATTAAATGAGTTGTTTGGAAAAGTAATGAATTTAATGGTTTTGAGAACGTCCTCAACTTGTCGGATAATTTAGAGATCAGTGATGCTTATCACGTGATATGGGGTATAAGCATCATTTGGCACATATAAAGTTTAATGAAGACTGAAAATTGACGTAAATATTTCGTTAATGTTCTGTGATATTTGTTTATTGCGATGAGAAGCTAATATTGGTACCATCATTCTGTTTTGCAATACCGTTTAAGTTAAATAACACCAATTTACTTTTTTTATAGTTATTATGCGGTAAAATGTCATTTGAATTCTCTGTTTATCAAATTAGAGTTACAGACAGAGAGCGTGAATTTTTCCATATTTGCTTAATGTAATTAGTAACTAATATTGGAATTGCGCTTGTGTTTGTAGAGTTTTTTTTAATTAAATGCTTAATTCAATAATCTTCTTAAGATATCCGACTAGGTTGATAAATTTTAATGAGATCTGCAACACACTTATGCAATGAGCCCTTTTGGAGCTTGAAAAACTGCAGGAGTTTTAAGATAGTTACATATAATCATATTTTATAGCAATTTTGACAAAAATCATTAACGTCAAATTTGAATACTAATAAAATATTTATTTCTTAAAATATTTTTTATCCTACAGTTTGTGACATTCCAGAGAGATCAAGAACTGCATCAATGAAGTTAAAATTACGTTATGTCCAACGCATTTTTATTTATGTTGTTTTTCTTAACATTAAAAAAAAAAATTTTTTTTGATAACATTTTATAAAAATAATATTTTTTCAAAAACAAGGGGTATACATGTTATTTATTTAATATATATGACTCGTTAAACCTATTATGTTTTATAAAACAATAAAATTTTTCAGAAAATCAATTTTGGAAAAATTTGTCTTTAAACCTAGTCCTTGAATCTTTACGAATCCACTGTTCTTTAAAGTACATTTGAATTCTATATTAATAGTATTAGAAAATATTCAAAAAGAAAATAAATGAATTTTTGAAGCAATGCAAGATTTATCGAAAAAGCTGTCAATTTGTCATACATATTTGACTTCTAATCAAGACAAAAGTCTTGACCGTAGGTCAAATAAGTCGGCTATATGGGTCCCATTAGAACGAGACAACGTATTTGTCATTAAGATACTTCATTCAATATTCAAGGCTGCAGTCAAAAGCATATCAGTAATTTTTTCCTTTTTATTCTTTCAAAGACTTTAAATATAATAAACGTAATTTTTTTTTATTATGAAATGATATAGTTAGCTTTTTTTTCACCCTCATACAGTTATAATAATTTATTTGTATTCTATCTTGATGGTCGATCTTTCAGATTTATACAACACATCTTGTGTTCTTAATTTTTAATCCTTTTTTTTCACATAAACTTTTAAAACTTATTTCAAACTAAAGTTCCTTCCTAATTTCAAAACTGAGCTTAGAAAAATTTGTTGAATTATCCGCTGCCTTACTCCATTAAAAAAGGAATTTTTTTAGAATGCTTTCAAAATTTAAACATGTAGTTCTGTATTCACACCATGAGGTGTAATCAATAAATTGATTTTTAGAAGATCCTGTTCTGAAAAATACTAAATAAAAATGGAGGGATTTTTTTTTCACTTCCCAGAATTAACCATTCTTTCAGTCCCTTAAAAGGGCTAATTTTTTTTTTTTTTTAGAAACAGTTTTCAGAGTTAAATCTGCATTTCTAAGCTATCGCCTCAAAGATTAAAGTTTATATGTACAATTTTATAATAAACAGAGAATTTTTTTTTTGGTATGTAAAATATTAAATAGAATGAAAAAATAGTAAATATGAATGTATAAATATTGATATAAGTAAAGAGCATATAAAACGTTACCTATGGTTCATATGTTACACATTACATATGTTTAATGTGGAATCAAGTACAAAGAATGACTTGTGGAGCTCTGTAAATTATACTTTTGGCATTTATTTTAATTTTTTTAAAAAATTCTTTTTAGAAATAAGTATATGTACGCTTATTAGAAAAAACTTAAAATTCACTTTTGAATTATTATTCTTTATATGTAAATTATTATTGCAAATTTATAAGAAATTCAGCTATACTCTTTATTTTAAAATGTTTTGAAATTTCATATTTGGATGAAGCTGATAGCTATCTTGCGTATTGTTTTAACTGAAAAAAATTATAAGTTAAAAAATAGCATGAACACGCACTTTCAACACAAAAAATAAGATCGAAATTTACGGGTGCGCGTTATACGCCGGATACAAAAATGAGAGCTTTAAAAAGAAAAAAATGAGATTAATGTAAAAAATTATAATTCTACATATATCGAAATATGTTTATTTAAAAGAAATGGCATTCCTTATGAACTTAAAGGATTGTAGTTTTATTTTTTCCTAAGGCTTTTGTGATAATACCTTGAATAAATGACTTCAAAACATAAGAGCATTGCACTCATACATTTCAAGATTCTTCGTAAAAAGTGGGTGCGCGCTATACGCCGAATTTTACAATAGCTTTAATCAGTCAAACTGAACTATTTATTGTTTAATGAATAATAAAAATAAATGTGAAATTCATATCAAAGCCTAGCAAGACCTGTATAATATTAACAATTTAAACAAAAATTGTGCATAATTGATGAAATTCAGATTAGTAGCCTCAAAAAAGGTAAAAAAGAAATCATTTCCAGGTCATTACAAATCATCTACTAAAACTGATTTGATAAATTGACTTCAAAAGGAATTCTAAAAAGCTTTAAATTAAAAATATAAAGTTCGAATCCTAAAGCACAAATAAATGTTTTGTATCATTTATTTTTGCATAATTGAAAAATAGTAATTTTTATGCATATGATAAATTTAAAACAATACGTTTGCAAGAATGTATAGATAAATAGACCATTTTTATACAATGTGATACTTCTCCTTTGTTTTCTTATATATGCATATTAGGTACATATTTCAAACCTGATTTTATTTTCAATTTATCTCTTAAAATTTAAAATTATGCGCAACATAATCCATAAAAGATATCAATGGTTTTGCAGTATATTTCATAATTTCTCAAACTTCCTGCCATTGAAATTATTCGTTTTACAAATTCTTACAAATTATAATTTTTGAATTTAATATATAAATTTCTGCTTGAAAAGAAATCCCATGAGAAATGCATGGATCTAAGATGAAACAACATTAAAGAATTTTAGTAACACAAATCCTGAAACAAGCTTACCGTCGAGTCAAGTTACGGACTTCGAAAGTTGAGAAACTGCTTATTAAAATAGTGCCGCTCATTTATTTGACTCATCAAACAAATTCAAAAGAAAATTTTGCTTTAATGATTACGAAGAAAAAGAGAGGAACAGCATGAAATCGCCTAATTAACTCGGGTTTTATACTCAAACTTTCTTTCCTGATTAAAATTTATCAACTCTCCCTGCAATTTCCCATTGATTAGTGTTTTCTTTAAACTTTTCATCAGGTATCTTGTTATATTTTCGACATCCTTTATCTTGCCTCCCCAAATAATGAGAGCCTTTTCAACAAGCTGAATAAAGATTTTCAATAAAGCAATACGTCCCTTGTGATGGTAACCACATTTGTTTTTTATCAGCTTTCCAAAAACCTATTGTGACTATAATTTCCAATGGCTTGTAAAAGTATAGTTTTAAAAAAAATTACTGAAATGCGCGTGTGGAAATATGTAGTTTTTAAGGGATTTATATTAAGAGTTGATAAAAGGTAAACTCATGATTTTGTAGTAAGACAAATTTTCATTAAAAACGTAATATATATATATGTCAGGTTTGAAAAGTTTAGCTTCAAAATTAAGTAAGTAATAAATAAAAACAGAGCGAACTCTTTACCATCGCGTAAGGATTTGTGGGTAAATAAGTCTATTTAAAGGTGGAGCGAGAGCTGAAGAAGAACAACGCATACTCGAAAAGGCTTAGCTGGTGACTCCTAGTCGAATTGGTTGTTAATGTTCTACTCAGTTGCGCGCCAAAGGGCCGCCATGTTGGATTTTATGTGATTGAAGCGAAATAAAGAAGTTATTATAGAGATGAAGCCTTCCTCATTTTACCAGCAGGCCTGGGCCCTGTCATATATATATATATATATATATATATATATATATATATAAGGATGGAAAAATTAAATATCCTACATAACAGAAATATTCTGAAACCAAAAGCCAAGAACAACTAACTAAAAAGTCAATTGACCAAAATGGAAACCTATTACGCTTTCTAAAGCTGTCACTGACTTAGAGCAATGAAGTAGGTTTAAGCTTGCTTTATAGGATCCTAACCTTCCCCTTGAGCAGAAAATTTCAACCTAATAGTGCAAGTAGATTGAAGAAAATTAAAATAAATCAAGATTGAAAAACACTTAGGTCTAAAATTTGCACGTGTAATTATTTAAAATATATCAAATACAAGTTCTACATTACAGTTTATTTCACTACTAGAACAAATTTGTTCCATAATTATTTTTAATAATATGTTTTTCAGAATTGTTGTAAGCAAAATCTGTAGTTTAAAGTATACACTTATTTTTCTTAACTGCAAATATTCCTGTATATCCATAACACAAAAAATTGTTGCATGGACCAAAGTATCTTTAGAGGAAATCAGGGAATGATATCGTTCCAACACATAATTTATCTTTCCTAAGAATCTAAATTTGGTATCTTCTAATAGCTCCTTCAATTTATATTAAAAATATTCTTTGCATAATAAAAGATAATACTTCACTGTAAGGATGTTATGTCCGTATTTCTTTGACAGTTTCAAAAAGTATGGCACCCTTTACACTTTTCATTTTGTAAGACAAGAGGGTCTTATTTTGTACTGAATGTATTACTGCTTTGCATTTTTATTGGAATCTTTCAAGTAAACATAGGGAAAATTATTTATCTAGAAATTATTTCTCTTTCCGAAACTGTTTACTTATGGAAACAGCAAATCACTTGTTATCTTAAATGTAAGACGATAGACCAGTTAAAAAAAAAAGAAAAATTTTAAAAAATGCATTGTAACTGTGAAAGAGGGTTTGGTTTGAGAATATTTGAAACGTGAGTATTAAAGTTCAGTAAAGTTGAAGTCGTTATTGCTCTTTTATATAGACTTTGTTGACATGTTACTATACCCCATGAAGAACACAAAAGATACCAAACCCAAATTTACTAGACAAATAATATAAAATACAAGGTTAAGTTGATTGATATAATAATACCGTTTAACTCATGGAATGGGACTGTAATCAAAAATCAGTATTTTCTACATTTGCCATGACTAGGAGCAATTACCAAGACACATCTCTGCATTAAAATAAAGAAGTTTGAAATATGCATTGGGAGAAGGGGGAGAAATAAAAATATAAGTTTATGTTTTTCCAAGCACCGGTCATCTGACGCAGAAGTGAATGATGCAGGAGGGACTGTTCCTTTACTAAACATTAACAATGCATTTTCAATGGATGACAAGTCAGAAGAATTGATTGGCCAAGTCCAAACTAGTGATCAACGAAAAAATGTTGAAGGTTGTGTGTAACACATTGTCCTGTTGAAATTTGTCCATAGGTAAGACTTGAAAGTAAAGGACTACATCTCTTTCCAAGATTTCATCATCTTAGCAGTGACTTTTCATCAAAGCGTATTACGGGAATGCAGAAGTAAATCCGCTAATCTGTATAGAGATGCAAGATATAAAAATCTTACAACCTTTTCCTATGGTAGCCTCAGACCTGGATATGACCATCATAATGTTAAGAGCTGAATCTTAATTCATCTGAAAAGAACAATATCGGCCCATACATGTGTCCATGTACGTCGCTCAACACAACATCGATGTACATTAAAATGATGTACTTCTGTGATGTACATTAAAATGTTGCCGTAACAATGGGCGAATTTCGAAATTTCTCTCTGTAACAGACGGCAACTATTTGTAAGTATTCAAATGACACTGAAACAGATAATTGAGGAAGGACTCGTATTCTTGCACTAAGTTTCTGCCAATTCCATGCACTGAGAATGTCTGTTCTCACGTTCAGGGGTATGACGAATCCAAGGCAATTTTTCCTGTCAGTTAATTCGTGCCTTCTGCACCTATACATTCCTTGCGCACATTACTGTGGCTTGATTTCGTCTAGCACTAGTACCCATGTCTCGAGAAAATAATCCACAATCTAAGTAAATTATAACTCTTCCTGTATCATACTCAGAAAATTCTCACTCCTCGATTGACTTTCATATCCTTTTAATAGGTATATCGAGCATAAAAGACACACAAAAGAGCGGGAAAACACAATTCTATTGTTTAAAAACAGTCTTCTGTGTTCCCTTAGCGTTTATTGATAATACTACTAGCGCACATGACTTTCATGTGGACCGTAATGTTAATTATTTGCAAATCTTATTGAAATCTTACGGGGCCGTGGGTAGCCTAGTGGTTAGTTCATCAAACTCCAGACCGGAAGGCCTAGGTTCGATGCCACCAAATGCCCTCCGAGTACACTCGGAGTACATGCTCATTAAATCAGGGGGTCTGAAAGTCTAGTGGGTGGTCGCAAAAGAAACCACGGGTGCAGGGGGGTAGAGAATATTTCCCTACCCTCCAGTTCCATGACGAAATTGTGGAGATGGAGATAAGTGGTGTCGCCATAGAAATCCAACATGTCTCAGGCTCTAGCAACTTTCATTCACTTCACGACAACAACAACATCGAAATCTTATTGGTGTAAATTCTATGGATGCTAAACCGGATGTTTCCTCCATGGTGTTGCGTTTCAGATTGCCAGCATCGTTTATTAAAAAAATCGTATAATTTTACACTGTGAGTTTAATTAAGCATTTTCTCCCCCAAAGATTTAAGTAGAAATTCAAGAAACTATCAAAATTATATATATATAAGATACTTATATGTATAGAAGTTTAGAACTATATTGTGAGAATACTTAATAATAAACATAAAAAATACATATATGGAAATACAAGTTTTAGGTTATTTTCATAACGTTTTTCTATAGAAAATGTTTTAATTTGGATGTTTAATTCCCCAATAGTACTTATTTTTTAAAAAATTACATTTCTCTTCTTCTTTAGAATTCAGAGCCTTTATCAAACATTTGATATTGTTATTCAATTAAAAAATTCAATTCATTTCTTTAATACTTGTTCCATTTTTCTTATCTGCTACCAATATCACATGCACAGTAATAAAATTAATTAAAACGTTTCTTTTTTTTTTACTTTTTTTTCTTATTTAACTGTTTTATAGTTACTGGATTCTATTTCCTTCCTCTTTCGGCTAAGTTAATTGAAAAAGGAAGGAAAAAAGGATAGAGACAACGCAACTTATTTTTTTTAGCTGTCAGTAATGTCTAGCGAAAAACCAGTTTAAAGTTGGAAAAATGTTTAATTTTCTAGATTCCTAATCTGCTCTTTTATTCGTAGAATTACTAATAATTCGCTTCCGTTTTGGTAATCTTGTATGGAAATAATTAATGGGTTATGTTCCGCAATATAGTCTTTTCATAATTAATTTGAGACTCAAGTTAAACTTGTTGCTATCATATGAAATAAGAAAGAATTATTAAATATTATTAAAAATTTAGTTTTCTCTAACAATATTTTTAACTAAATTATTGTAACGCGCGCGATTTTAATGAAATAATAAGTCAATGGTAAACTTTTAACTCTCTGCAAAAAAAAAATTAACACATTCAATAAAATGTTATCTGTTATACATGATTAGTTAAAAAAATTATTTTTTAATTGTTTTCTTATTTTTTAGAAATTGATATATAAAATTCATATGCATTTTCATCGTATAATAATTTGAGTATTTTAAATTTTAAAATAAGCTAAAATATTTCTGTTTGCTTCTTTTTTCTTAATTCTAGGTTTCTAGCAGCTTTTTTAAACGAAAAAGTGAATTGCTACACTTTAGAAGTAAGTTTCCATGGTTACGAAGTGTCTAAAGGAAATTCGACAAGCATACATACTTACAATGAAGAAGAATGTATCCTTTGATATTTGAAATTAATAACTATTAATTTTAAACTATTAAAATGAAAGTTTGGCTTAAAAAATCTTATTTTTAGAACTTTTAATATTTGCTCATGAACTCCATGCTTGGTTTTCATTTCTTCCTGATAGTGGCAAAGTTGGTACATTTTTAAGAATTGAGTATCTCTTTCTATAATTCATTCCATTTAAATTTGTATAAAATACAGAACTATAATGATGTAGTTCCAAACAGTAAAATTCTAAAATCATGAAGATTTTAAAATATTGTGTTATATTAAAAATGCCCATCGAAATTTTTAAATGTTTCAAAGTAGTTAAGAAGTGATACAATTTAATTACAATTTTATTACTGTTACATCTAGTAAACTTTTAAAAAACAAAGAAATATATATGTAAAATATTAGAATTTGTTATTTATAATCTATGCTTGATTAACGCTAAGACAATGTCATTACAAAATAATTATGCTGTATCTAATTCAAGATTCAACTGTTGTTGTGTTTTCTGTATTCAGCATTATTTTCTTTACATTATCAGTATTTATTCTTTATTAGTTTGAGGTAAGAATTCATTTTCAATTAAATTAATGTTCTAATTTAATTTGACGATGAACACACAGAAAAAAAAGTTTGTTTGAAATATTTAATGTATATTGTGTGTGTTCGTGTGCGTGCTGAGTTATTCGAACACGTGTTGCATTGTAATGTCATCCTGCTGATGTTCCTGTATCGTTTTGATATGGATGGAATAAATGTTCTCGAGAAAAGGAACAATTGTTGTGATATGGTCGTTCTTTGGCGACCATATCTTTGATTGTCAGCGTGAATTAGAGGTGTGGGATTCTCGAAATGAATCGACATTTTAAAATTCTTAATATGACTTTATTAAGAATATAACTTAAATCTTTAATAAATTAGATAAACTTATATTAAGTGAGAATAAACCAAACAAACAGCTGTAGTTAAACCTGATAGCGTAACTTAGGTCACTTATCTAAATAATTATATTATCCGCCTACTTTCAATTCTGATAATATTACAAGTCTTAATATCAAATAATCAGTCCTACCTTGATTCAGGCTAAGGTTCAATCACTGTTCAGAGACTTTAAGACGCGCGTGCAATGGTATGCACCTTGTAGTAATGGCTAGAAATCTTGATAACTTTACTAGTGGCTGTCCATTCACGCTTGTATCTCTTCAAACATAACTTTCCCTAAATTGCCATATTGCTTACTGAAACTTCTGTTCTTTTAAAAGCTATCTTATTTGCATTTCACAATTGCATTCTTTTCTTGGATTTGGGTTGGAAAAGATTTGCCATTAATCTTGGCCGTCAAAGAACCCAGAGGTTATGTTACAGAAAAGACGCGCGAGCCTGTCACATTGTGATTAGATTCGATAGCAAAGGAAGTATAAATAACAAATGGTATGAAAAATATTTTGATGGAATCATTGATGAGAGTCGTTGTGAAAAGAAAAACTATTGATGGTTAATGAGTAAGCCATGCCTAAAAACACTACACATTCAACCATTTGAAAATTTTGCTTTTAAGTATCAATAATTTTTGAAAAAAGAATATCATAGAAGTGACACAGAAGAAATAGTTTTGCAATAGAATTAAATCAACAACTATAGAAAGAAATTTGTATGCAAAAAATTATTTTGTGAAATGTTTAAACTTAATTGCTGAATTACCATCTCAATTCACAGAAAAATGTGTATTAATTCTAAATTACTTTTTATCAAATGTCCTGAAATAAGAAGAGAATAAAGTTTAATATGGAATAAGAAAATTTTAATGTGATGCAATATACATTTAACACACTCACTCATACACACACACACGCATGTGTGTTTAGACACACAATAGTCCTACTTCTTTTACTCAATTCATTTCTTGAATAAAATCCTTTTAAACTTATTTCTTCCTTAACGTTCTTAGATCTACGACTAGGAGAAAGTATCTGTCATTCTCTTTTGGATTA
Organism: Trichonephila inaurata madagascariensis; assembly: GCA_019973955.1. Lineage (NCBI taxonomy): Eukaryota > Metazoa > Arthropoda > Arachnida > Araneae > Nephilidae > Trichonephila > Trichonephila inaurata. The sequence goes on along the minus strand of BMAV01024087.1, from coordinate 169,459 downwards.
CTACTGTGCTACTAAGTACATACCACCAGACGATGTTCCGAAAGCTGTTCGAGAATCCTGTTGCAGAGGATCTCGTGCTAAGATGGTTAGCAATGGCAACAACAAATCCCCACACCGTGCTGCAACAGGTGTATCAGGCAATGAAAAGAAAGTTGTATCGCAGGCTGCTACGTCCAAAACCAAATCTACGAAAACAAGAGCTGTAGCTTCTAAAGTTCTAAATGATCAAAAGCAATCAGCAAATCAGAGACCAGCTAATGCAAAAAATGCATAGAAGCTGAGTCTGTTAAATTTTTGAAACGAAAAAATAAATAAATAAATACTATTTAACCTAACGCTATGATGTGCAAATATAGTATGTTTTTAGTAAATATTAGGTAAATTTAACAAAATGTATGGTCACCATAGTTTTTTTCAAATTTTAAATATTTTAAAGTGCGTTATGTATCAGTCCTTGTTTTCTTTAAATAAATTTTAGGTGTTTTTTTTTATAAAAATTGCATAAATAAGTGTGAAGGTTGGTTAAAATAATATTGAAACAGTTGGAAAGTATTTTTTGATAAATTAAAAATAGACATGGCTGAATAAAAATTAACACATCACTAAATCGTGATTTTTCTTTTTTTTTTTTTTTTAAAATTTAATAAAATTTAAAAATATATTAACTAAATTTATTTTATTATTTTTTTTTTTCTTTTTTTTTAACTAAATATTATAAAAGATATAAATATATTCACCTAAATATTATTATTTTTTTTTTTTTTTTTGTATTTTAGATACATTGTTGTAAGATAAAGATTAAAATGAATTTGTATGAATTAATATTTTATAAAAACAAGTAAATTACTTATTTTTTCCGTTTAAATAATGGTAGCAAACATTTGCAATTTATTATTTATTATTATTATTATTTTTGACACTATACAATGCAAAGTTTTTTTGTTGTTTCACAAAATTTCTGCAACTATGGATTACAATATCTGAATTTGTAACTATGTATTTATTAAATTGATTTAAGGCGATTCGAAATTTAATATAAAAATATAAATATAAAACACAATAAAAATGTATACATAATAAAATGTTATGCCTTTTCCCATAGATTATTTTCAGATACAACATATTCCCATACATTTTGCAACCATTTAGATATTCAAAAATATACCAAGCTTAAGTTTTATGAATTACGTATTGTTTTGGGTATTCTCAAATCCTTATAAAAAGCAACAATAACTTTTCTACATAAATATATTGAAATTGTTCAACAAAATGAAATTTTTTAATTATTATGATTGGTACGCAAATTGTTTCAATAAATCTCTTGGATTTTTGTATTGAATTTCTGTATTATACGAAAGACCCTACTGTAAAATGTAATTTTTCCTCCAAGTATCTGCTCTTAAAAATAATAGTAGATATTTTTATTTGCAAATTTGCATATTTCCCCTAATAACATGCACTTTGCACATCATAGCTTTAATGGAAGTTTTGCCTTGATGATGAATTGTATGAAAAACTTGTTTTCTGTTGAGATTATGTTTACGGATTGAGATATGTGTTCTTTATTTAAATTCATCATCGATTAATGAGATTATGTTTTAAAATAATTCATAAAGCAGTTGTTTTTCTATACATGTGCAGTACTTTTATCAAAGGTAAATTTCAATTGAACTCAAGTTTCAATGGATGTCTATCAATATCTAATCTATAAAAAAAACTAATTTTTCAATCATAAATATGCACATGTAATTAAGATAAAAAAAATTTTAAGCGAAACATATTTAACGATAGATGTGTCCAATACAGTTTTGCTCACACCTATATAGAAATTATTAACCTATTTCTATTTCATGTGTAAAAAAAAACATAATTTTCCAACTATTTATTTTCGAGAACGATGGACACAGAAATTTGATGATTTTACACAATTTAATTTTACGTCTTGTTACCAAATCAAAAGTTTGTACTACGTTACACCTCCATATTTTAATTCCAAATTCGAAACCATTTTTATAAGATGGAGGTGTTACAAAATTACAGTACAAAATTTCTCATTTGATATTATTTTAATTGTTGTTGCACAAAATTAATGAAAATCTTCCTTATATTCTTCATATTTTATATAACTAATTCGAAAAAAGAGAAAATAAATTAAAATACGAATTATGTAAGAGATTGAAGATGTTTGTAATGCTACTCTTTGCTATTTCACCAGTAAATGCTTTACAATGGCAGAATTTTTTTAAAAAAATAAACTTAACAATAAGCTAAATATTGCCTGCTAGTATTATTAATATATTTTCTTTTCTCAAACAAAAGCGAATGAACTTACGTCTATTGGCCATTTTACTTTTATTTTGAGCATGTTGCCACAAACGAATGCTTAATTTCAGGTTACTATTTGTTCACACATTGCAACTAAGAAAAATGTCTCTTTTGTCTTTGCTTTCATTAACTGGCCAATTTAATACAATGTGATAAAAACTCATATATTATAAAAGAAACTGTGTGTGAAAGGATACTTCGAATTTTGTAGTTATTTAGTTCTTTTTAAATTTTAAATTAGAACATCAGGACAAAATATTAAAATAATTTATTGCAGAAAAAAGCTTAGTTGTTTTGGAGCTTTTTATTGCTAAAACCTTTTCTCTCTGAAAATCTATAGAAAGAAATAATAAAGTTTCCTATGACAATTTATAACGAATATAAGTATTAAAGTTACGAAATATTAAAACGTCTGTATAAATTTAACTGAGAGAAACTTCGATGCAAAAAGTAAATGAAATTTCAAACCATTAACAGTATTAGCAGATCATTGCCATTTTTAATAAATTTGATAAATGTGAAAAGAAACATAAATGTCACAATGTGCTTAAGTTTTATGGGTAATTTAAAAATAAATGAATTAATTATTTCTGATAAAAAAAATTTAAATCTTTGAATTGAAAATTTTTTAAAACTAGCATTGGTGTTTGAAAAACTTAAAGGAGAAAACTTTAATTCTTTCTTTTTTAGTAACAGCGTATTTGTATTCGTAATTGTATTTTGCTAAAAAGAAATTTGAAATCAATTTTACAAAAACATGAAATGAAATAGTTTGCGTTGTTTAAAATGTTATAGGAAAACTAACATTAGAGAAAAATAATGTAATTTAAAAATGACTATTTATGACTTACACATAAATTTTGATTAATTTTTCAGTAGAATAAAAAACGCAAAAAAACTGATCGCCAAAATATCGCTAAAAAAATTTTCCGAAAATCATCAAGTGTCAAGCAACAGAAAAGAAAGTAAGATGTACATTAAATATTCTTAAAAATATAAGCAACGATTGTTCAATAATAACAGTAAGAATAAATAAGTACACATAACAAGATTTAACAATAAGTAACAATTGGTTTTTTTTTTTCCTCCTTCATAAAGTGTGGAGAAATATTGACATTCAAATTAGGTTCAGTAAGGAAAATTAAAAATGAACTTAAAAAATAATAACTCAATTGTAAAATAAAAGAGCGTAAATACCTTAATCTTTATTTTATCACTTTCTATTCCACTTTATGTAAAATTATTCAAAGATGGGTCCCATTTTAGCCCTCACCTTTGCTTATCGTGAACTTGGCGAGTTATTATCTTCATTTGGGGTAGAATCCAATATAATAATTTAAACTGCTGGCGCAATTTGGCACAAATTTGTCAAAGGTGGGGACAAAAATAGGATCTCATTCTATTTTTTATATATATATTGTACTGAATATATATATAGTCTCTTTACTAATATACGGAGCATCATAGCTAACATTAAATTATTAAAATATTCCGCATCTAGGATAAAGCATTGGCTAAGATAGGGTTTTCTGTATACAAATATTACTAGTTAAATTGCAACTTTCTAAAATACACTTTATGCAATATCCAAAATTATGCTAAGATGATATAAAGCAAACAAATTTGCAAATAACAATAATAACTCTACCGAATAGTGAAAAATACTGAAAACAAAAGTGTAGTTTTGGCATTAAATTTAACTAGGATTTAAAAAAAACTAAGTAAATGAAACTGCACTTGAATGAATGAATAATAATAATAATAAAAGGATTTTATAATCAGTTCTAAAATGAAATAAATTAGTAAGTTTAAAGTAAGTAAAATGAACTAAAAAAAATTAGTCATTTGCTAAAATAAATAACTAGTTTGTTAAAATAAATAAATTGAAAGAAATTTTTTTAAATCTTGCAAAATAATACAAAAAAATTATCTGTAATGCAAATCGTGATATATGAGAGTATAAATGACCATGGTGAATGTGAATATTTTAAAAATTTGTCTTCAAAGAATCAAAATTAATCTGCAACAAACATTTATAAAAGCCTTTTGATTCTATGTCATAAGCATTCTCCTCAAAATTTTCCGGCATCATACAATAGTGGAAAACTTCTGATCATAAATTTCCAAGGTATGAATGGGGAGGGGAGGAGGGACCTTTACCTAAATAAATATTCAAAGAAAATAAATATTATTCAATATTGTTCATACAATTCTTTGTTAAGCTGTAAATCATATGAATTATTCAAGAATTTTTATCTAAATTCGAAGAAAAAAAACCCGAAGGAAAAGGAGAATAACAAAATTTTAAATTTTCCCAAAAGCCATTCATCTCTGCCTTTTTCTGTAAATGCATTCGAAGTAATTTATTCTTTTATAAATAGAGTAATCTTAACATTTAAAAAAAAAATGACCAAAGAAAGTTATGTGATAAGAAAAAAAGAAATAACGACCAGCATTTTCTCAAACTGAGAATTTTTTTTCTTCGCAAGCTTTTCGGAATTTCCGATAAAAGTATTCTTAGCAATTTTAATGTAGAATACCAGCTTCCAGGCTCATAGCTCTTGCGTAAAAAAATGCAAAAAAAAATATACAAATATTGATTTCTGTGTTTTCTCATATGCATGTGAAAAGCAACCAAGTGTGCTTTTGTGTATGTATCCAATCTAGTTTTGAGATCATTTAAGTGCTTACTGTACGTAATTCGCTTTTTTAAAAACTTTTTATCTCACGTAGAATTTATCTCTGAAGACGCGTAGCGGCGCGAACTTCTTTTGAGATTTTATAATGAGATTTTTACCCTTATGCACCTTTCATCTAGTCTTTTGTATATGATACTTTTGGTATGAATTTATTCTGCATTGTTCACACATTAAATTTTTCATAATAAATGTTTTTAATAATATAACGTTGTATCTATTTAGAAAAAAAATTCAGCTGTTCTGTTGAACTTTTTCAAAATAAATGACACATATTGCTTATCTTATAAGCTTTGCACAAATGCTGAAAGTGTAATTTTGTGTTCACGTTTTTTAAAATTAAAAAGTTTTTTTTAGAGCAAGATCTTGACAGTTAGAGAAAGAACTTAGACGTAAAAAGAACTTAAGAAACCTCCAGTGCAATTACAAATTAATTTCACAAGCAGTTAATAACTAATTTTATGAATTTGAAAGCAAGAACCCACACCTTAAGACTTTTTCAGATGCCAACATTTTTTAATATTAAAAATATTTACTACAAGAAAAAGATAGAAAATGGAGCTATTTCTTGAGCATTTCAATTAATTAAATACATTTGCATAATCAACGCTATTATGCCATTTTTAAAATTAAGTCTTAAAATATTTAGTTTAGCTTAGTATAAATTTATTGCATAGCTTGAAAATACATTCGCAAGTATCTGCATAATGAGATATGATGGCATGTAAAATGTATACATATAACAGGGGAAAATCTCTTTTTCTCATGACAATTAATTCAAATTTAAAAATAGAATTCGAAATATTATTTCCATTTCACAAGTTTGAAATACAGAATTAATTGATTAAAAAATTATATTCACTTTAATGGAGGTAAGAAACATGATTAGAATTGTCGAACTAGAAATGAAGTGAAACTTTTAAACAAATAGAAGAATTAAAAATTCCTTAAAAAGACATTTTATTCGATAATTATTTTTTTTCTGTAAATCCAAATGGAAAAGATTTTCCTTTCTTGGTATTGAAATTGAAAAGGAGTTAGTCACGCAAAAGATACATAGATCGACTTTTAAGGATATATATAATATACATCAAAATATGCTTAATATGTATTTCGAATTTTAAGAAATCTTGAAAATCTGTAAATTAGAGATCAAATATTTCATTTCCTTTACCCGTTCATTCTAATTTTATTTAAATGTATTTAGACTTATTCTATGTATGTATAAACGCATTAAACTATTCTATTTAATCTTATTCTACTTCTATGTATTTAAACTTAAAAAATCTACATTTTAGTGGTTGAAAAATATTATTTAATTGTACAAATGAACTGTATTATTTACTGATTTGTAATGGAAGTTAAGTTTCAGATCTCCTGAATGCTCGTTCTGTAGAGTTAAATAAAAATGAATTACAAAAGCTTATCTAGATACAGGACTTGTTCTGACTTGTAATATTTGTACTAACTGTATAATGAAAATTTGTCTGTGAATGTAAAGTATGTAATGAATACTGAAATGAGCTTTTGCAATTTTCATACTGCTTTGGAATGACAGTTTTCTGAACATTATTTTTGCTTATCTTGCTACGAAACAAAAACAAAGAAACAAGTGCCATTTTATATCATTTCTTTTTATATAATTTGTATACTTCTAAATAAAAATGAATGGATGTTACATTTACAACAAATGGCTTATTATGTAATAGCACTTTAGATTAATAAAATAATCATAAGCTTCAATATCGTCTGTCATTATTTATATTTGTTTCATGTTCTGTGTATGTGCACACATATCAAGCTATTTATTTTGAAAATAAAATGTTTTATGTTAATAGATTAGTGAGCACTACAATTAAACATTTAATTATTTATATATATATATATATATATATATATATATATATATATATATATAT
>BMAV01024087.1:144684-159536 GCA_019973955.1 Trichonephila inaurata madagascariensis | reverse complement strand
GAATTGGGCTGCCGCTGTAAGTGTCAAGCAGTAAAATTCGAACGGCAGCTAATTAGCCATCGAAACTTTTCCCAAGTTTACTTCCAGCGGATTCTGGCAGCACGACGGGTGACAGCCGAAAAGCTACGAAACAATTTTCAAAAAGTTGTCTTCGCAATGAAGGATGGCAGAGCAGAGGATTGAATAATCTGCGCGATTAACACATCAGAGGCTTTGCTGAATTATTAGACGAACATTCCCTGCAAGGTGGGCTGGGTTAAACATTTACCGAAGACGGTGACACACTGATGACTGATCTCTTAAAGATAATCAAGCGGTCACAATATAATGAGATGCCAGCAGTCGTTGGACTTATTAAATTAAGGTAGCCAATTTTTTGATCAAGTGTTTCTTTAATCTTTGGGAATAAGTATAGGTTTTGGTAACCAGGTAGAAATCCAGGTGGGATTGAACTAAAAAATATATATAATCAATAAAAATAATAATATATATATTAAGTAGCTATAATTTTAAATAAGCAAAGCATAAATAGAAGTACAACCAGACAGTTTAGATAAGAAATAAGTAGTCATATTTGTATAATAGCAAACTCTTAGCCCCTTAGGAACTAAGATTACAGATTTAACCATTGTTTTGAGGCCAGCCAATCTTCACACCTGTAATTTGAATATACTACTAGGCTGTAGGGAAAGGAAATAGGAGTATGAATATGTCAATATTATTAGAAGAGATTAAATTAAATATACTAATTTAATTTATTCCCCTAATATATAACAAGGATATAATACATAATTATAGCAAGGATATAACACGTAACTATAACAAAGGATATAATATATATAATTATAACTTAACTCAGGGGCGTGACAGCCCATGAGGGCCAAGACCTACTGTGTTCAACTCAGTATACGCGACCTTGGGCCCTGAGGTGCATGAGCAGATGTTATGGTCAGGTCGTCAGTCTGACGTGAAACCCTCCAGTGTTAAACTCCCAAGCAAGCTTGGTACTCATTTTATCGACCCACTGAAGGGATGAAAGGCTGAGTCAACCTTGCCCAGCCCGGGTTTTAACCTCGGACCAGTCTTATGGAAGTGCGATGCACACTAACCACTCAGCCACTGGGCTTCATAATTACGCGCGACAAGGATGTACACACAGATAATTTTTTAAGAAGGGATTCAAATGGTTTCTCCTTGAATTTTCACATGCGATCTGTTTGAGGATTTTATTTTCCAAGATATCACTTTGATGAATGTTAAAGATCACCCCTGCTTGGCTTAAAAGCTATGAAATAAGACTACTTCCAGGTCTGACCAATTCGCCCAGTTTGAACACATGTATATACGTGGAGTTGGATGAAGAGAGAGAGAGAGAGAAACGCCATGAAGACTTAGCTCAAAAATGAACTACGCTGGGTCATGTTCTTGACGATATTAAGACCACTAAAATTAATCTTTCACAATTTTTAATTGCAATGAATTATACTACTTTTTGCACATTATTCTAATTTTTAAAACCTCCGTGAGATAAGATTGTTCTAATTTTTTCTAAATTTTTTTTTAAATTACTTCAAAAAAAAATATTCTTGTAAAACAAATTCTTTTAGTTTATGCTCATCTATGAAATATGTAGAATGTGATACTACACTTTAAAAATTCTCAGTCATTCATTTTTAATAAAAATTAAAGTAAATCTTAATCCAATTCATATTACACATTTCGTGATTCCATCCATATTTTGGGATGAAGTTGTATACAGTAATATGTACAATATATATATATATATACACCCAGTAATATGTGCGTGCGTGTAATCTTATCCCTAAGAATTTGGTGTCGTATTACTGGTGCTACATTACTTTAAGTTATACCGATTTCCTATTTTCTTACTTATTGTTTTACTTAAGTTTTATTTTGTAATTTATTATAGCATTTTGATTAGATATACCGTATATTTGTTTCCACAGATAAGACAAGGTATAAATTTTCTTATATAAGTTTTGAAAAGTTTAACATACATGTCCTAAACAAGACAACCTCCAAACTATCGATTGGCCAAGGTACCCTAGTAGTCAAGGTCGCAGACGAACTCGTGGCTGGCGTATCATGAGTTCTAGCCTTGTACCGCTGAAGGCCCGCCGTGCAGAGGGGGCCGATGCACGTTAAATATGGCGAGGCTTAGGCATCCTCCCGGTGATGTGGTGTAGAAGTTAGGAAAGGGAGATGCCAGCTTATAGGTTAAATCCTCGTCGCTTGACCATGGTTCAAAATTACGAGGTCCGTCGCCAATAGCCCTCGTGCAATTTTATAGTGCGACGTTAATCTAACTCTCACTCTCACCCCAACTATCAACGATCTATGAATTTGGTTATGATCAGCAAACATCATCGGGAACAAATATTATTTCGCAAAATGCTATTTTGCGTTCTTACCTAATATATTAGGATTAATATGCCTAAAATATTAGGATTAAAATTTGGTCCAAGTTTTTTTATATATCCTGTATTTGACGATATCGGTTTTTGAGGGTCATTTTTCGTAAATCGTCCATCTTCTTATCTGCAGAAATATACGGTATATACATATATTTTCGGGTTATTCATCCCAGTTCACAAGATAATTTGAAAGAATGAAGGGTGCTATATAACACCCGTTACATTTATTTGCTTCTCAAAATCTTAACGGATTAAGTTGTGTTTTGATTGATTGTTTGTTAGCGTCATACTTCGAGCAATAAATGGTTTATTGGTGTGACGGATCTTATAATTTTGAGAACCACGGTCAAATAACGTGAAGAGCCTTGAGCTGGTACCTTACTATCAACCATTCCACACCATGCAGCATGAGGTTTTCGAGCTTCGATAGATTTAACGTGCATGAGCCCTTCTGCATGGCCGGGTTTTAAATGATACCAGGATTCGAGTCCCCGACTGAATAGAAACTTTGCTACCCTGACAACACTTCTACCATGCAGCTTTGACAATAACGCGTGGAAGTTAAAAGTACAAGGTAATAAGTCAAATATTGTTCTCATTAATTGACTGTGATTCAAAATTATCAATTAGTCTCCCATAATTTTATAGTGTTTGTTGCTCTAAAGCAGTGATCCGCAACCCTCGGTCAGTGGATCAAATGGTGCCGGGCCGCCTAAGGAACATTAAACTATTGCCATTTTATTTAAAATGGTGCATTTCTATCGGATTTGCGCAACTTTCCACGGATATCACTTAGTATTCTACGTTAAATCACTTTTATTCATTTTCGGTGTAACTATATTTTATTCTGAAGGCATATTTAAATGCATAACTAAATTAAAATTGTTAAATCAAAACAATCTAAAATATAAACAATCAACGTGTCCCACCCTCAGCGTGCCGCGGTAAAATTATCAAACGTTGACCGGTCCGTAGCGATAAAAAGTTTGCGGAGCACTGCTCTAGAGGAGCTTTAATTCAAAGTTAATTATTAAATGAACTAAAGCTCATTGTTTGCTATATTTATAAATTATCCTTTTTAGTAAAATTAATCTGAGAAAATATTCATTTAAAAATTTTGTTCTATACATGTTTAAGCATTTCATTTATATTAAAGGCTTTTGGGTTTTAAAATAATGCAGATATTAATGCAAAATAATATGTGGTAAATGTTTACGCAATCTCAATTCAATTAATTTCGGTTTTTTTTTTTTTTTAGTTTAAAAAATATATATAAAAGATTTTAAAAGAAATTCAATTCTTATGTTTATATATTTTAACATCTTTTCATAAAACCTTTCAAGTATTTTATTAATCCAACTTAGAAATATAATTATAACAGTGAATTGAGAAATTCTCAGAAGCATGAATTTAAACGTTTATTGTTATTTCCAATTAATTGAAAAGATTTAGAAATGAAAAATAGCGGTTTACATTTTTTCACGTGTGTGTGGTAGGTAGAAACTAGTTTCTTCCAAGTGATATTCCTTTGATAGTTATTCATAAAATAGAATATAATATGGTATCATATCTTTAAATACGCACACTGGTGCAAAAGCACAGAATGAGAAACTTCTGTTCAATATTTAAATACCTACGTTATTTATAAGAAGCCTAGTTTTATTTCAAAATTATTCATATTTTGTTAGAAATACCTACAATTGTAATAACATTGTTATGAAGAGAATATTGATTAGATCACGCCCTGTTTTAACAAAATATTCCTTCCAAATAGGACCTTCCATGACAAATCCTTAAAAAACTGCTTTCAACATAGGGTTTACCAGCAATACCTTTGCAATACAATAAGCCTTTACTTGGAAGCTCTTTAGAATTGTTATCCATTAAGCCTTATGGCTTCGTGGAATGGTAACTTTAAGCATTATAAGCGTATGGAATTTGGAAATGGTTGAAATGGCTGTTTTGGAATACATAGCACATACACCCTTGCACGTATAATTTATATTATTCAATAATTATCTGTAAAGTCTAAGAAATAATCCTTTACACGGTGTCGACAATCATTGTGAATATCCAACACGAAAAAAGTCTTTTTCAATTTACTATTAGTTTACTCTCTCCCTGTATTTATATATATATATAGTAACAAACAAAAGTAATAGTCCAAAAGCATATATAGAAAGGAAAAGCGTGCATTATGTCCCTAGAGTGTAATGGATAGCGCGTTGGACTCCTAATCCAAAGGCCATGGGTTCGAATCCCACCTAGGATGGCCTAATTTCGAAGAATGTGATTTCTTTTTTACTATACTATTTTATTAGAATAATTAAATTTAGTGAATGAATAAATAGTAACACAAACAAACAAATAGTCCAATACCCTATATAGAAAGGAAAATGGAAAATTGCAAGGAAAATCGCTTTCTATTTTGTCACTTAATATTGTGATTCTGTCATAGATATATACATATTTATATATATTAACTGTAACTATATATATTTATATAAAAAGAGTTCCTGAAATAAAATTGTTCTTTGTTGACCTAAGTAGGAACTGACTTTAATTTTTTTTATATTACTTGTTTTGTTTTGTTTTATATTAGCAAAGTATACTTGTCGTGAAAATGTGTAATTTTTCACCTGTCTTAAAGTCCACTCCTTGATCTATTGCTTTTACAAAAATAAATTCCTATATAAATGTAATTGAGTAATTGCATTACGCGTTATTGCATTTATCGAATGACTATGACGTCACGCATATTTATAAAACAGTTGGCAGGAAACACGAGATTTCATTTATCATGTGATTATGCGCCCTATGAATTTAGCCCATTCCTTTTAAAACGTAATTTGTTTCCTTGTCTCTTCCATAAAAAAAAATTGTGACGATTTCTTAAAGCATCAGTTACGCAAAAAAGGCATAATAATTCGCTGTTTCGAAAAAATTTCAATGAAAAAAATTCACATTCTTCTTTACTAAGAAATATAACTGAAAATTTTGGAATATAATTCTACTTCAAAAAGCTTTTCCATTTCGCTTTTAAAAAAATTCAGAAAGTAGATATAACCACATTCCTCTTCATTGTAGCAATAAAAAAAATGTTCAAGGTATGTTAATTTATTTCGTCGTGGAGTGATAGAAACTCAATCGTTTTGAATTCCATTATTTTGTCTTCTAATGAAATAGAATACGAAAAGTAACATTAACACAAATTACTCTTCTCTTTTTTAAGAAAAAGTATTCTCCTGTTCCATTAACGACAAATGGGAAAATAACACTTCAGTCAAAGAGTAATTTGAAACTGTAGAATCCCAAATCCTCAATGTTGGCTAAAAATTATTGTATCCCCAACTGCAAATTACCCTTTTTCGGTGTCCATTTCTTATCGTTTGCTTCTGCTGTGATGGAAAGGCAGAGTTGAGCAGAGTTGTCTCTTCATTTCTGCACCGTCTGCTTTATTCTGCTCACGTCTAGGTTGAAGAGATCGAGTTCCCCTCCCATTTCATTTTCTAGGAGAAAAGCGGGCAGGAAGAAGAATTTTTCGAACTCGATGTCGTCAGCTGCCGGCAGCAGCGTCGACAGGGGAATTGAAAGGCACAAGCTGCCTCATCACTGCTTTGGACAATGACTGTTGATTTGAAGAAAACGAACTGTGTACGGTAAAGGAAAATGGGTTTTGAATGGATGTTGATGTTTACGAGGTATTCGAATGCTTCTCTTCTTTTCTTAATTACTTTTCCTCTTTTGCCAGAGAATGAATGGACCGTTGCAATAGTTGTCATTCTGTATGTAAATGAAATAGAAAAAAAAATGTTCCATTCGACATTGGAATTTAATAGAAGCAGTTGTGAAGAAATGTTTTCATTCTAGCGTTTCATTCATTTGTGTTTTATAAATGGATAACACAGGTATGCAAGAGGCAAATAAAGTTATCCATATCACACACTTAAATATCATTAGTATTTTTAGTTTGGTTAGGTGGGGGGTATATTTTTTTTTTGTAAAATCATTGATTTATTTAAATCAAGTTAATAAAAAAAGGGGCAATAGAGGCTTTTTTCCAGATCTCACATTATAATTACACCTTTTTAATTAATTTATGTCAGAAAAATATCTATAGTTTACTTTTTATTCTTTGAGATTTCAATATTGTATAGTAACTGAGATGCATAATATATATAGATAATGATATAATATATAAATGAAAGTTAGATGAAATACATTGATATATTTATTAATGATGCATAATATTTAGGGGAAAATTTATTTTTGATTCTTTTAATATTCCACTGAAGAAATTCTGCACTGCTTAAAAATTATACTAAACAATATAAAGAATCAGTGTTAAGAAAGGATCCATCAAAATAGAATTATATAACTTCAACAAAAATATAAATTTTCATAAACATACAATAGTTCTAATTTATATTTTTATTGTTGAAAAAAAGAAAACTGAAATATTTAATAAATGATACACTCTCTATTACTTTTATGAAAAAATATGGACATATGGCCACGATTTCTTAGTCAGCGTGTAACGGGTTAGAGTCTTGGTACCACTAAAGATCCGCCGTACTGAGGGTGGCTGATGCCCATTAAAGCTGTCGAGGCACAAATTGCTCCTGTTGGAGTGGGGTTGTAGTTTGGAGATGGGATGCCTGCACAGGTGTAGTCCTTGTCATTTGGTCGAGGTTCAAAATTACGAAGTCCTTCCCAATAACTCTTGTGTTAGTTTATAGTGCAACTCTCGCTCTCGTTCTCCTATATTTACGAGAGTGATATTAATGTGCCCCCCATACTATAAATCAACACACACTCTTTAGAGAGCTATATTACATATAGTTAAATATTCTCTAAGAGAGAGAAAAATCAATGGCACATATTGAAGATAAATTATGTACGTATGTATATATATATAGAGAGAGAGAGTGAGTGAGAAAATATTGACGTCACACTATTCAGCAACTCGAAGGCTTTTGGCGACTGACCTCGTAATTTTGAACCATGGTCAAGTGGCGAGGACGACACATGAGCTGGAACCTCCCTCTCCTAACTTCGACACCACACCAACGGGAGAATGTTTGAGCTCTCGACAAATTTAACGTGCATCTCTCCCCTTACGCGGTGGTTCTTCAGCGGTACTAGGCTAGAACTCATGACACGCCGGTCACGAGTCAGTTACCTTGACCGCTAGGCTACGGTGGCCACTATATATAGAGAGAGAGAGAGAAAGAGAAAAGTGTGGAAAGGTGTCAGTTGAACGCGGTGCAAAATTACGAAAATCGTCCCCAATAACCTTTGTGGTGCCTTAGATTGTGACGTTAGTAAACACTCAATCTCTCATAAATAGATTTAAGAATAAATTTGTCATAAGTAAATATTCATTAGGAAAACCACGAGTATTCAAAACAAAAAGAAGCATTAAAAAAAATGTTCAACTTCTAAGGGGCTCATTGTTCCTGAAAAACAATTTGCTTGTTTTTGTATTAACTACATTCTTTTTCTCTTTTTATTCTAATCTTTTTATATTTTTATTCCATTTAATGTTTTTACTATGTTTTTGAAAACAAGTCGAATATTTTTCTCTTACATTTGTTGTTGTATTAAAATGTTTTCTAATGGATTCAACTTGCGTGAAAGAAAACATATTTTGATCGTTTCAATACATCTCTACTGCTCCTATATGTCTAAATTTAAATTGGCATTCTGAGAATAGTTTTACTGAGGAATTTTATGTTGTTTTACTGCAACTAATTTCGGATGTGCTTTTTCTTCAGATTCACCACAGCACAGAAGAATACTCTAAGAAATTCCTCTGTGGGGATTCAGTAAATAGAATTTAATACTCAACTTACAATTCAAAAACAAATGCTCTGTCTTCATTTTCTGCTGAGGCAATGCTGGATTTTTTTCTGCCTCTTCTATCCGTCTATGGATTTATTTATTTTTTATGAATAAAAATTTAAATTAATATTTTTCTTAAAAACTAATAATTTGATGAAAAGATTTTTTTTAAACAATAACATTTCTTATCTAAATAAAGATATTTTCATCGTTTTTTTTTTTTTATTTTTTCGAAAGCCTTCTTTTTCTTTTCTGCTTTGAAAAGTAATCATGAAATCCAGCAGTATAATCTTCGGTCTGACAGTTCAGTAGAAACCCGATGTAACAAATATTTCGTTAAATCCTGAAAAAAGTCTTGTGACATTCCTTCATAGATTTCTTGAACTTCTAGAAATAAGCAAACAAAAGAATGTTCAATAGGCTAGAGCTAAATGGGGATCATTTTTCAAATCTTGATTTAATTCAATGGCCATCTTATTACTTTTAGAATCACAGTAGGAGATCAATTAAATTATTTAGCAAATGGGTTTTATTTTCAGTAAATCTAGCAACTTTTCTAAATGTTTTGATGTTTTTATAGTATAATATAATAATCACATGTGTAGATAATTTCAACCAACCTTAATCAAATTTAGAGAGACAGTATGCATGAAATTGAGAGATATAATTTAATCTAATGAATTTAAGAGGACTTGTAAACTAAAGATTTCGAACACAAATGTCAACATTTTAAGTGATTTATTCGAATATTGTGTAAATACTACTAACCAAATAAAACACACTGAATCATACTCACAGTTGTTACAGTTAAATCATTAAAAGAATAACATCGAATAGATTAGCAATCAAGAGTTGAATTTCCTCAAAGACAAGAATTGAATTTTAACCTATGTACCTTCATTCCAAGATTCGAATCCCATATCTAGCCAAAACAGAATAAAACTGTTGCCAGATACTTGAATGCCATTTTGTTCAAGTAAACAGATAAGATAAATCAAAATAAAATAAGTTAAAATAGAATCACGTAACAATTAAATATGTTTACATACATAAATAACAAAAATACTAAAACATTAAATTTACTTCAGCTCATAATCAAACATTGAAATACATTGAATTCACTTCAGTTCAGAATTAAACAACTTGAAATCCTTGAAGCTCCCTTTATTTGCTATATAGCTTTGAAACGTCGAACTAAGCAAATTTTAAATTACTGTAATTTTACTGAATCAAAACAAGTAATATAAAAAAAAATTTACTTAATTCCTACTTAGGTCAACAAAGAAAAATTTTATTGTAGTTACTTTTAATAAAAGTTACAATTAATATAAATATGTGCATATATATATGACAGAATCACAATATTAATTGACAAAATAGAAAACGATTTTCCTTGTAATTTTCCATTTTTCTTTCTATATATGGTGTTGGACTATTTTTTTTGTTTGTTACTATTTATTCATTAATTAAATTTAATTGTTCTAATAAAATAGTAAAATAAAAGAGAAATCACATTCACAGAAATAAAGCCATCCCAGGTGGGCTTCGAACCCACGACTTTTGGATTAGAAGTCCAACGCGCTATCTATTGCGCAACAGGGACACAGTGAATAATTTCCTTTATATATATGCTGTTGGACTATTAATATTGTTTGTAACTATTTTTATTCATTTTTTACTTTAATTAATGAATTAATATTTGATAAAACTGTATTAACATCAAGTGTCATCCACTACAAGTTTTAAAAAAATGTATTTGAATTTGAGTGGATGAATAAAAAGTACTTTATTAACAATTGAAAATTTGAACAAAATATACTTATATATAAATAAATATATATAGGGAGAGAGTGAACTAATAGTAGGAATTGAAAAAGAGTAAAAAATAATATTTTTGGGAGCTCTGATATTTTTTAAGAAAATAAAAGTATTGAAGACTCTTCTGCTTAGAACCTTTTTCGTTATTGATTAATTTTTATTTCTTCAATCATTTGGTTGATATTTTCTGCGTTTTATACAAGGCTTTGTTTAAAAGGGAAACATTGCTTAAGTACGTTTGTAAGACTACTGAAAATCAATCTTCCCTAATAGCTGAAGTTTCAGTAACACTGTTTATTGACACCAAAGTGAAAAAAAGGCTCATAGAAATGTTTTCTTTAAAAGTACATGTACAATGATGAAATAGTTCATTGTTTACATTCAATTTTTTTCATATAATAAATTAGAAGAAACTTAATTATTATTTTTTATGGATAATTTAATTATTTTCATTTTTTAAAAAGTAGAATCTATATTTTTACAAGATATATAGTAAAGATTTTCCTTTCATATTTGATTCATCTCTCAATTCTTTTTAGATTCATTTCTCAATCCGTTTTTGATTTAAAACACCAAGAGCAAAATAAATTTTGATTTAAAATTAAAATGAAGAAATATAATTTTGGTTTATATAAATAAAATGTAATAATAAAATACTTACAGTGTATACATAAATTTCTTGTTATTTAACAAAATCATTTATTATGAATGGTACGACCACAATTTATTACAAAAAACTATAATCAACCCGCCGATAACGATGTTTTCCTTTGCCATAAAGGGTCGAAAAATTTTATTGAAAAATCAAAATAAAGCAATTTTAAACAATGAAAATTCTTTTGTGATGTAGGTTTTATGGTACAAAGACAATTTTTTTAATATGTTCCATTACACTATTTCTCTAAGCCTCACTTTACCTCTCAAAGATGTTTAAGTAATTTTTAAAGGAAGAAACTCTGAGGCAGAATGAACAATCGAATGCCAAATCCGCATCATTATATCGTCCATTTTCATTCTGCACAGTTGACACTTCTATTAGAATCGCGTAGACTTTTCGTTCACGCTATCGGTTAAAGTTAAGCTTCTAGGAACTTAATTAAATATCATTATCCGCGCAACTGAAAGACACTAACCAGTTATCCGAAATTAATGTTCCGTGGCAACACACTAAGCCAAGAGAAAAATAAAAAAGGACATACAGCAGACGACTATTTTCGACGAGTTTTATCACTTCAGAATGTGCCATAAAACTTGAGGCTTTCCGAATAACGCTTAGAAAAGAAAAAGAATAAAAGGTTGAGAGAACAATCTGTCTTAGTGGCATGAAATATTCGAAGTTTTTTTTCTCTTTTCTGATTATAATTTCTCCGCTTAATTTTATAACTTAATATATTGAAATGTGACTAAATACATGTCAGAATTCTTTATCCGTTTTAAATATAGCAAGAAGAACAATTAATCTCTCTTTTTTTATCTTAGATAAAATATGAGATTTTTAGGTTCAGCTTCAAATCTTAATGAATTCAGTTTTATGATCAGCTCAGTTTGCTTAAATATATGTTAATATTCGAACGTAACTAATACAAAAATGTATAATTTCTGAAGTTCATATTTAATTTTTTTTATTTTAATACTTAAATTTTGATTGATTATTCAAAAGTCTTAAATTATAGCTATCTTTTAATTGTTCTTGTTTTTAAACCGCTTGCTCTTTTTCATTTTATAAAAACTGGCATTTTTAATATTTATACTTATATAAAATGCTATCTTACAAAATCAGATAAACATCCGTAACTGGCTATTATTTCTCTATTTTTCTTGAAATCTTTTGTAAATCTTATAATACGATCATACTTCAAAGATTATCAAGGCATATATAGTATTCTTAACAATTTTAATTAAAATTATTTAAAAATTAAAAATACTTTTTTGTAAAAAAGAACATATAAGCTTTTTTTAAATATTTTTTTCACTTACTAAGAATTTCAAATAATTCTGCTATTTTCTTTGAGTATGTTTTTTCCTAGAGGAAAAGTTTCGTATAACTAAATTATTTTACCATTTTCATCCAAATAAAGAAAGCTAACGATTTTTAAAAAAGTTCCAATTGTATTAAAAACATTGCAAGAATATTTCTTAACTCTACTATATGTTATAAAACTTGTGGAAGAAATGGGTGTGTGTGTGTGTGTGATTCTGTTATGTAATTTAGAATGAGTTTTCTTTCTAATAAATTAAGATTTGCATCAGGATATATATCTCTCCTCCAAATAGTATTTCTAACAACAAATTCTTAGGAAAATCTAATTATAATGATATGAGAGACCAACTTTTTTCAGAGTACTGAAATAGTTAAGTGTACTATTACACAATTGGCTCTCGTTTGTATTGACTTGAAAGATCTTAGTTAAATTGCTTCTTTTTCTTTTCGTATTATATACTATTCCTTTCATGGCTATATTAAATATGTAAAATTCCACATTAAAGCTTGTGTGTATTCATTATTTATTAACAACTTATCTATAAATTTTTCCTAGAATATTCATGTATTTAAATTTCTAGATCATTTTCAATTTAGTTTTTATTCACAGCTTGTAAATTGAATGAGTGAGTGAGTGTTTATAAACGTCTCACTTTAAGGCGACGCGAGGTCTATTGGCGATGGATCCAGTAATTTTGAACCACGTTCAAGTCACGAGAACGACGCAGCGCTGGCACGCCAGTCTCCTAACTTCCTCATCATGCCAACAAGAGGACTTTGAGCCATGACAGATCTAAAATGTATCAGCCCCTCTATACGGTGGGTCTTCAGTAGCATCAAAGCTCAAACCCTCTTCTCAACAACGTCGACAGCGAATTCTTGATCATGACGAAGGCCACAAAGTTGAAATGAAACCTCATTCTATTAAAAGCCAGAGAATTTTGCCTAAGCACAATGATTATTTTTCCCAAATGCAAAAACGAATGATAAAAAAAGACGATATAAAAGTAGAGATAACTGACATGTGTGTGTCCATTCCTTATTCTCGAGGTTTGTTATTAAGGTATATCCAACTACGTTCGGAACCGTGATTTTGCAAAAGCGTATAAATGGATAATATTTATGATATTTATAGTATCACTTAGATTAGAAAATGTATATAAAATTGTTTTAAGAATAGCAATACAATAAAAAATTATTTAAGTACAATATTTTGACAAAAAAGGAACATAGAATGGCCCATTTTCAAAATATTATCCTTTTGTGAAAAATGCTTCTATTATAATAATATTTTGCCTGTATATAGCTCACACCTCTGTACAGAGGCTCAACTAGAATTTTTGAAATATATAACTTATAAGTGGGTTTATTCATGTTTTACGACAACAGAAGGAAGAAATTTTAAGAAAAAAAACGCCGATAACTATTTCAAATGGTTGTAACTCTGAAAATAATGTGAATTTTTCAAAAATCTTAGTTGAGCCTCTGTACAGAGGTCTGAGCTATATATACAGGCAAAATATTATTATAATAGAAACATTTGTAACGAAAGGAAAACATTTTGAAAAAGGTTATTCTAAGTTGTTTTTTTGCCGAAATATTATATTTAAATAATTTTTTTGTCAAAATGTTCTTACATGTATTCTAATCTAAGTGACACTAAATATCATGAAAATTATCCATTTATGTGCCTTTTTAAAATCACGGTTCCGAACGTAGTCGAATACCTTAAGGTAAATAGCAGTAAAATCCGGCGTATAACGCGCACCCATACTTTCAAACTGCATTTTTTGTGATTTTTAAGTATATTCGCCTTATAACGCTCACCCACTTTTTACGAACCTGAAATGTACGTGTGCAATGCTATTGTGTTTTGAAGACATTTTTTAGAGATATTATCCCAAGATTAGGAAAAAATAATATACTTATAGGACTACAACTTTTTGAGTTCAATAGAAATGTCATTTCTTTTAAATAAATAGTATTCTGATCTATGTAGAATTCTTAATTTTTTTATGTTCATCTCTTATTTCTTATTTTTAAAGCTCACATTTTTTTATATCCGGCGTATAACGCGCACTTTTAACACAAAAAATAAGATCGAAGTTTACGGTGCGTATAACTCGCACCCGTAAACTTCGATCTTATTTTTTGTGTTAAAAGTGCGCGTTATACGCTGGATTTTACGGTTAATAGCTTATTCAGTGTTAGTGTGGATTACGGAATAAGAAGTCCTGACTTCTTGAGGCCCTGGGCCTCTACACAAAAGTAGGCCCTAGTCCTACAAAAATGTAGGCCCCACCTATGACCCTTAAAAGAAAACAGTACATGCCATACGTTGTCAATTGCTCGTACAAACGATATCCCGAAACAAATAATGTGCAGGATTTAAAATCGCACATACAAGCTTGACCGACTGCAGCTTTTTGACAGAATGAGTAATGATGGTATATGGTGGTAAGCTTAGTCTGTACCTGGACGACGGTCATCACATGTAGCCAGGTGACATATCGCCCGAAATTCCCAGTTTTTTGGAGAATACAACCGGAAATAACATTGGACATCGGAAATTATTCGAATTATGATCTTCTTAAGGCTGAATCGAGGCTCCCATTGCGACCGAGGCCCTGGACCTGGGCCTAGTCAGTCCATGCCTTAAGGCGTTCCTGTACAGGATAGCTGAATTTCATTTCTAAAAATTATTCTTACAATGTACCGTTTTTATTCTAAGAAGTTTCTCCAAATGAAGATAAGAAGGATTAAAAGCATTTTAA
>BMAV01024087.1:115637-138127 GCA_019973955.1 Trichonephila inaurata madagascariensis | reverse complement strand
ACGATAATGACAAACACGTGTTTCTAGCCAATAAGTTCATAAATTCATGCGATGTGTCAAAATCATACGATAAATGTAATCATATGTTTATCGTATTATCCAGCTAATCAGTTCATGAGCTTCGTTGTTGCCACCTTATGCTCTTTGCAGAAACTTTCTTTTAAAAAGTACGTATTTGTCAACAATAACAATGTACAAAAGGAAGCAAAATATACTTAAATTAAAAGTACACAAATAAAATAAGATTTTTTTCTAATTTTAAAATCTTTTTTGGTGAATTTTTCTCCTTATATTTTTAAGAATCTTTGTTCAATTTTGAAACATCAAATTTTATCTAAATTTTACAAATAGAACAAAGAGAACAAATTTAATGATTTTATTGAATTCATTGAAGAACACGGAATTGCGTTTATCATGTGACCGTCATGAATTGAGCCCATTGCTATCTAAAAATTATAACCAATATACACATTTGCTGTAAAAAATGCATAACTATCACATCACGTGCGGATAGTATTAATTTCGGGGCATATTTTAACTATGGTGGAAACTTTTAACAGACATAATCGGGCTATTAACATAAATTTTTAAGAGTTAAACGCAGTTTCGTCTATTTTCATCTTGTTTTAAATTTTACTTAAACCTTAAAACTTTAAGTCTAATATTACTAGATAGTTGTGTGACGGGCTCACGCGTTTTTTCATTAGCATGTCCTTTTGGGTTCTTTGGGGGAAGAATAAATGGCAATTCTTTTCCAACCAACCCGAGAAGTAAAACGTGAAGGAAAGATGCAAATTAGGAAGCTTTTAAATAACAGAAGTTTAGAGTAAACGAGGTGGCATTTGGGGAGTGTTATGTTAGTTCCTGTGGCAAGTGTGAAGAGTATTTCAAGAAGTTAAGTGACAGTCAAGAGAAGTTACCCGTGACAGAGAGCCCTTAGTCAAGGTGCATACCATTGCACGCCAGTGAACCGCAACTTCAGCTAGAATCAGATAGATTGAGGCTTCGTTGGATATTAAGGTAAAAGTGATCATTTAAATATTCGGATCTGTGTTAGCATTGAAATTGAGGTTAGGCGAGAGTTATTGATAGTGGTCCGGGTTACGTTATTTCGGTATTATATATTGTGAGTTTAGCCACCGTAGATTCTCTCACATATCATATTATTATCTAATCTGTTATTGGTTTACATTAAGATCTTAATAAAGTAATATTAAGATTATGGAAGCTTCTAGTTCTTCATTTATTCCTACACCTCTAACTCACGCTGATAATCTAGGAGAAGGACACCCAAGGGGGAGGGTGCCCTTACAGTTGGAAATTAGTAATTTACATAAAGTTTTAAATTTAGTAACTTTCCATTTGATAATTCTGATTCTTATTTGATATACATATATAGTGTCATCTAAAATATTAAGATTATGTTTTCCTTCAAAAAGGTTCATCTGTTTTTTTTTTAAAAAAAGTCTGTTTTTTTTCTTTTTTTTTTTTTTTTTTAGTACATACAATTTTGAAATTTTTTATTTGAATCTTCGTTATGTAATAAAATTTTAAGTTTATAATTTTAAAGGTATGTTGCTGAAGTATTAGTATGGTTTAACCAAAATTATTTCGATTTCAATATTTCTCAAAGAATAAATATGTTCATTTAGACAGTTCAAAGGATACTGTTTTTTAATATAGTTTAAAATAAGCTTTATTGGTAAAAAAGCTAAAATACGAATTCTTAAGACACAAAACAAAGTAACACAAAATTTTTTAAATGTCTATTACATCTAAATCATGCAATACAATAGAGTTAATTTAATTCACATGTAAAATTACCCATGTAAAAAATTGATCATTAGAAAAATATAATTTAATAAGAGCATATTATTAAACAACAAATCAGCATTATACAACAAATTTATACCGTTTTATCAGATACGATGAGTATTTGCTCAAATGTATACATTTAAAAATAGTACTCGTACATGTAACATGTACATGTAAAAAGAAAAAGGAGCTCAAAAAAAAATTTTATAAACTATATTAAATCCATCAGATTTGTAAAACTTCAGATAGAAGTTATAAATATTATTATAAATCTTAAAATACGTAAAAACACTCACAAAAAGAAAATATTATTAAATGGAAAGATGTACACAAATTAAATAGATTTTTTTTCAGTTGCCCAAATCCAATTTCTACTTATCTGTATGTAACTCCGTTTCTAAATGCATGATGAATAAAAGATACATTGGCAACATTCCAAATAAGATTATTTTATTTGTTACAGAATAGTTGATAGAATAGTTAAAACCATTATAACGTTTTACATCTCAGTTACACAAGAAAGAAAATACAATATTAATACTCGAACTTAGAAATACGAGTACATATTTATTTTTAATCCTTGTAAGAGTATAATTTACGTGCAAACTTAAAATCAAAATGCATTAAATTAATTTATCTTTTGACCACTCAAGGTGATATGTAAGTCTGTTCAATAATACGAACGATTTAAATTGAATATAACAATTAAATTGGAAATGATAATCGCTAGATTTAAAGCACTTCACACATTTAATCCGTAGCATTGCAAATATTGATTGATAATATAAAAATCTTTTGAAATTTTGATGCATAAGCAAAGGCTTGATTATCCGAACCTTATTTACCAGACCCCAGAAAAATTTCATCTCGTGTTTCCCAATCCTTCGCCGAAAGATAAATTGGTCAAAATCTGACAACAAAGAAGTCGAGAAGTTTTAATTCTGCTAATTGCAACAACCGGGTCGGTCTTTTCATTGCAAGTTACGGGGCTTAGATTTCGCCGGATTCTGCCGAAAGTTAATTATGAAAAGGGATTTGAGAGACCTCGGGAATAATAGTGAGGCGTCAGAAGTAGAATAATGGGTTTTTAATTGGCGACTTTTTTCACCTTCTTCGTAATCACTTTTTCTTTTTTTTTCATAGTGTCGAGTAATGATAAGAAGCAATCTACTTCAGGAATACATTCTTTATTAATGTTGAGTTTCATAAACAGGTCGAGAATTTCTTATTTCTTATTAGTTTAATTAGATTTACGTGCATGCTAGGTGGTAGTGGTGTGCGTGTATGTAGTGAAAATGTAGAACTTCGGAAAGGCTCAAGGAAGAGATAAAAAAAAAGCGTAGCTCATTAGAATTTTGTCGTAAGAAGTTTATTTTTAAAGCTAGTCATTTTTGATCTTGCTGGACATTTTCCTTTTTTTTCGAGTAATAAAAAAAATTATTCATTTTAAATAAAAATTTGGGAAAAAGAGGAATTTTTTTTCGATTTCTTTATTAAAAATACACACTTCTTACTTCAATGTACGAAATTGAATCTATGTCTAACTTATGAAGTAATACATTTTTAAATCAAATATGTAAAAATAATAAATCATTACTGAGTTGTGTGATAGAAATTCATTTTTGGAAAATATAAAAATAAATATATGCGTTTAAAAATAAATTATTTTGCTAATGAAAGCGTTTAAGGTATCCGACTACCCTAAAATCATGATTTTTTTCAAGAATTCACAAATTTTTTTATGACTTTATTTGATAGGCCATCTTTTTAGCTTAATAACAATTCCAAGTTTTTTATTTTCCCTCCACTAGAACAAAAACTACAAGCGTTTTAATGAAAGCAGATGCCATAACTTTACACAAGATGTCAAACTTTAAAATGCGTTTTACTCGAAATGTGTTTTTTTCGAAAAACTCAAACGGAGACAGAGATTGCTCAAAAAGTTTTGAAAATAATTGGCTGAAATTTTCTGCTTATGTTCTGCATAACAGTAGAAGTATTTTGATCTTCAGATTTTATCAATCACTGTTTTATTTCAAAATTTGCAGTCCTTCATGTGAATATACCATTCAATGTTTTTTTAAGCAATTTCGTACAAACACTAAGATAAAGTGCTCTAGTTTTTGTAAAAATTAAAATATCTCTTATCCTGAAGGTCACTACAAACAGGAATAACAAAGTAATACATCAAAATTAAAAAATTAAGAATTTGTTCATAAAATCTTTGTACAGAGCGGGCCCCGTTTATGTAATTTTTTGTACATTTTTACTAGTTTTTTTTCCATTTTAATAATAATAGATTTTTTTTCTTTTATCAATTTTAAAATTTTTTCCTTAAAATATACTAAATAAATATAAAAATCACAAAAAAAATCCCCATATCTCCATTTTTTCAAAAAAAAAGTTGTCGCAAGTAGTCGGATACCTTAAAATCTCAAATTATTTTTAAAGCTCAAGTAAATTTTTTTCTTCGGGGAAGGGGGGGTAGATTGGATATATGTTTGCAGAAAATCACATATTTTCTAAATGTATTGTAACTCAATGTTTGACTTAATTGTGTGAAACTTAGTTTTCAATAGTCAAAACTCTTTGAAAGACTCTAAAAAGGATTTAAAAATTCTTGCACACATATTATACGATTAAAATGTTTACTTTTACTAAAAATTAAAGGTGTCATAATTTATAACTTATTTTAAAATTTTCTAATATTATTCACTTTACAAGTTTGAGGGGGAAATAATAAAAGTAAATACTGCTTTGAAGTTTTCCGGAATTATTTTCACTGCTTTTTTTTTTCCATATAAATCAGACTAATTCCTCAGTTGGGTCTAATTTTTCATTTAAAAAACTCACACAAATCATTTTTTTGGGGAGAGGGGAGGGAATCTTTTGCTTTAAAAATTTGGCTTTTCTCTCACTGATTCTTTCAGGGAAAAATATATGGTTTTTCTTTATAAGATAGTTGTCATCAAAGATAGAAAGCAAAAGGGCATTAAAATGTCTAAATCTAGAACTAAGAAAAAAATTAAATAAACTCGTAAGACCGGCAGTTGGCAGTATGGCAGTTCAAATGATGAATTTTTTTTAAGTGTATAAGAGTAAAAGTAATCTTAAAAAATTTTTAGCTCAATCATCATT
Organism: Trichonephila inaurata madagascariensis; assembly: GCA_019973955.1. Taxonomy (NCBI): domain Eukaryota; kingdom Metazoa; phylum Arthropoda; class Arachnida; order Araneae; family Nephilidae; genus Trichonephila; species Trichonephila inaurata. The sequence continues at coordinate 133,174 of BMAV01024087.1, read as the reverse complement.
TTACTGAAGTTCTCAATCTGAAATAAGGCAGACATATGTTCATTTATATTCTTATAAATAACTTCAATAATTTTTATCTCTTGAATGGATTAATTAGGTATTGAAAATCATTAAGGTTTTTTTAGATAAGGATCCCTATTCCTTTCTGTTAAAAAAATTTGGCGCTTCTGAAAAACTTTAATTTTAATACTTTTGATAGCTAATAAACTATCCTTTTCTTTTAATACTTCTATTTATCCCTTTATAGAATTTAGCTTGAATTATTTTCTCATGTGTTCGTGTGATGTACTATTACTTCAAAAAAGGTTCTAAATTTAATTCACTATTTTGTAAGCATTACTAAAGAAGTTTCATTTTTCAATAAATATAATAGGAAAGTTTTATAGCATTAAATAATATTCTAAACGTGCGATACTATTTTTTAACATCTTGAGACTGTAAGAGGATGCAAACATTCAATACACCATCCAGAATGCCAGCGACATCTCGTAGGAAAAATTAGAACTATACATTGATGCATTTCTTATTGTTAGATAAAAATAACATTCCTTTGGAAAACTATAGTTGTTTTTAAAAAGTTTTCGTTTTATTCTTTTTCAATTGAAAATTGGAAAAAATTTCAAAAGTACTTGGTTAATAAAAGATACAGATGAAACTAACCTTAAGCATTTTATTTTAAAACAAATAGATTTCCTCCAGATATTTTGAATAATTAATTTTTAAAAAACAGTAATAAGTACTCGGGACAGTCCCTACAACTAATTTTTAAAATCTAAGTAAATTAATACTGCTATATTCATGTAATTTACTTATCTATCTAGTTAATATATAGTCGTGTAATGGATTCATCTTAAGAAAAGTCGGAGAAATTAAGATACAAAAAAAAATTTTCTTTAATTTTTTGTTCTGTTGAAGAAATCAATTTCCTGTACGATAATGCTTCTAGTATTCTAACTTAGGTTAAGAAATATATTCTTGTTTAATTGATCATATTGAGTTTTCTATAATCTCAGAAGACTGTACTTGCGTGTAATCTAAAATCTAAATTATTCAAATATAAACTTCAATGTACGAAAATCTTATTCATATTACTGTATGAGTATAATCAGGCTTTCATCATAAATATTGCTAGTATTTTAAGCACATGACATCAGTTTTGAAAATAATAAGTCTTTAAATCGACTGACGACCCCCAGCTTCAGTATACTATTGATTGGCTTAAATGTTGTTGAGCAACAAATAAAATTATTGGGTTTTAACAGATGAAATTTGAAATGTATATGTTACCGGCAAAGTATGAAATGCAGGCATTCTATGAATGCCTGACGTTTTTAGGCAAAGTATGAAATATGAGAATTATTACATACTTTGTCTAGGCATTCTATAGAATGCCCAAAGCTATTTAGGCAAAGTATGAAATAAAGGTCAAGATAAGGCTTTTATATCAATGACACATATTCCTAAAAATACAAATGGTATTCTGAAGATATATAATGAGAGTGTCATTAAAAAATTATGCATAAAAACAAAATGAAAGTTGTACCAAACAAATTTTATATCTTTCTTATTAAGGAAAACAAAATTTTCATATAAAAAATAAGAAATTAAAATTAACTTACTCGTTGCAACATGGTAGGCTTGAAGGGCATTTTGAATTACACTTCGTTACATTTTTCACTCAAAGATCATTCTTATTCTTATAAAATTAAGAACGCAGTTTAAAAATTCCATACATTTATCACGAACTTTAAATTATACTCATTTCAGTAAGATAAAATAAAATGAGAAATGTATACATATCGCCTCAACACATAGAACAATAAATTAATTGTATTTGAAAAAATCATTTTAAATTATATTCACCGCTACTTGTATTTAGCTAATTGTAAAGCTGTTTAAAATCCGAAATTGTGTGTGTGAGTAAATAATTTATTATTAATTAATTTCAATAGCCTCACCTACAGTTTTTTTAATGTTCTTATAGAATGCCTACTCCTTTTTAACCTTCCTGTCACAATTGCAACTGCTCTAAAAGGTTTTCTAGGCTAAAAATTATTAAAAATCCTCTTGTAGCTTTCATAGGCCAAAGTCGGTTTTCGGACTTAACAATACTGTCAACAGAAACAAATAAACTTGAAAAATTAAAATCATCTGCTATAGATATTATTATAAATGAATTTACCGGAAAAAAATCGAGAAAAGCACCTATTAAACAACTGAAAACAAGCTAGTTTTAAAGTAATAAAGTTTTTCAATACATATGTCCCTGTATACCTATTTTGACACTTTCGAATAAGTTTTATCAATGCGGTCATATTTATTTATTTTCCAAAAAGGGCCCCCAACAAATTTTCAATACGGGGCTTATTCAGGTCTGGTAACGCCAGTGTGCAGCACAGTAAAAAAAAATCAATTTTTTGTTGAACAAATTTATGTAAAATTAAGTATTTTGATATTCCCGAGTAAATCATAAAGCGCAACGGACAAATTCAGAGCCTGAGGCTAGGGTTAAAAGTCTTATGTCTTGCCACGTAATATTCGAAACGAATCGGAGATGTATTTCATACTTTGCAGGTTTCTCATTAGGCATTCTATAGAATGCCTAGGCAATGTGTGAAATATGAATTATTTCATACATTGCCGGTTAGTTTTAGGCATTCTATACAAAGCCTAGGCATTCTATAGAATGCTGGAATTCATACTTCCCCGGTAACATATATAACACAAATGGGGATTCTTTTTTCCTTCGACCAGTTTAAAACTATTCAAAATGCAGAAAATTGTAGGCAAAATTACAAGGCAGCTAATTATATTTTTCTCTACCTTTTCATCGTGTAGAAAAATACATACTGCAGAGTTTTCTTATTCTATTTTTTTTTTCAAATTTATATTTCAAAGTTATGTTTTTAATTTAAATTATCATATTGCTAGAATGATATAATGGACAAAGATTTAGGATTCTGACAGATATTTTTCAAATTTAAACTTTCCTTTTTACTGTAAATAATGCTTATGGAAGTATTTAAGTTTATTAAGTTTATTCCCATAATACGTATATTGGTATTGAACAAAAAGAATTTTTCAAGAAGGATAAGAACACTTTAAAAGTTATTCTGCCAAGAAAAATGTAAGCAAAATAATGCTACGATTAAATGCCATTTCTCTAAATATTTCTGAAAAAAAAATTTTCTTTTTTAATTCTTTTTAAGGAGCAAATATAAGCTGTTATTTTTTATATAGTGATCAGTACAGTAATTTATCTTTAATAAAACAAATTTTTATCCTTAAAAATGTTTCTCAATTCGTATAAAATCAATTGTAGTAACATAGTTAAAAGGTATTTTTAAATGAAATTTTACAGAACACAGACTTTGTAATGGATGTAACCCGAAGCTTATCATTTCTTTAAAGATAAAGTTTGCGACAATTCGAAAAAAAGTTAAGATTTATTTTTAAAATTAATATTTGAAAAAAAAATATTATACGTTTATAAGAGAAAGATAATACATTTTTAAAAAAAGTATGAGATTAACTTGATAATCCGAAATTGATTCTCTGTCTAAGCAAACAATATAAAACACTGGTAATCAGAAATTAAGGACGAAGTTTACAAATTAGTATATCAGTGGAATGAGCAAACTGAACGAACCGAAAGACGAATCATGAGACCGACTAAACTCAGATACGATAAGGCATTCGTAGAAATCAAAAAAATGTCTGTACCTTGTTCTCTTCCCTGCCGAGAATTGAGACTGAAAAGGTAATATGTAAGCAATACTCTTTCGATAAGGTTAATTAAGGACGAGTAATCTTGGAGACAAATACATTTGTTGAATATTGCTAAAGTTGGCGACACAAATTCTGCACCTCTAACAAAATCCACAAGATTCTAGGACAATTATCTGGCAATAATTTTAGAAGCTCCTGAATGATTCTTACAGCCTATAGGAGGACGATGCATGTAACATTGGAGTCAAAGCCTATTACCAGTATGGGATTCATTGGCTTCATAATATATTGTGATTACAGATTTATATGGCAGAATGAACTTTGAATTTGTGGTATACTGAATTTTAAGTGCGGTTTTTCTCCTGTTTGAAGTAAATCTGTCTTATTTACTACAGATTCTGAAGAACATTTTAGAATCCAGGAACAGTTGCTCAAGGGTTCATTTGGGGATCTTCACATCAGAAATAATTTCAATTAATCAAAAAAACATAGCACTTCGAGTAAAAGAAGATCCTTCTTTAGAAAAAAGGACCATAAAAAATTGAATGAGATTATATGTATCTATGTATGTACGCATGTTTATGTATATGGTATGTATGTATACATATATAAAAACATCGTAGAGAAATAACCAGTCCTCTAAATTTAGAAACATTAGTATACAAACCAGTATTAGTATTAGTAGCCATACAAAGTTTGTCATTTAAAAGGACAATCGACTTCTTACTTGATTTATTAAAGAGCATAGGATACTAAATACGAAATTTATTTTAGGTAGAAGAAAGTAATCAATTCAGATATAAATTACTAGTGTATATTAAAATATGCTGTTGTGTGTATGATACCAAAAATGAATCAGAATTTTAACTTGATATTGAAGCATTTTTCTGTCCGAAAAAGAATTATAGTATTTGAAGCCATTTTCTGTTTTCCGAAGCAATTACCTTGATTGTATAACAAATCATTAGCCTTTTCTTTTTAAACTTTCATGAATTTAAAGTTAATATTTGATATTGCATAATTTCGAAACATAAAAAATATGTATATGCGTGAGAATATAACTATATGATCAAAATGACCAACCTCTTATCATTTATAACCTCTATTTTAATAAGACTGAGACTTCTCCAATTCAAAAATAATGCTATGATTCTTTGTGACTGTAGTATCATGAAGGCTTTTTACTTGAATCGAACAATATTAAGCTATTTTTCCGCGACTAAAAAGAATGAAACCTGCATGATTTTTCATCCACATTCCGAGTACAGAAATAATCATCTCCCCTCTACACTGCACTTATTGCAAAAATACCTTTCTCAGGTAAACATACGAGGAATAACATTTCCCATTCAATCATTTGCAGAGACCACCATACATTAATACAGAGACCCAAGTACTTCTGCAGGAGTCCAACAGTCAATCGCATTAGCTTGTATGAGAACATTCACTTTTTTGTTATTAATATCTATATTTTTTTCTTCCTATTAGGACATCAATAACAACGACTCCTTTCCACTCCACCCCCCTCAAACATCCCTTAAGGAAACAACATGCTCTGGGTATTATCCCAAAAGTTATGAAAAGGTTCTTCCGATACTGACTTGTGCCATGGGAGGGGGGATAGAGAAAACCTTCGCTCAGCATTTCTGAAGAAAAGAATGCCATGTGTAATATATTATATGACTCGCCTGTGTAGGAAGCGATTAGTTAAGTCCAATAACAGCGTAACTATGTTACCGCCAGCTTGCTGCTACTGCTCTGGAGAACATGAGAGCCTATTTTGCGGAGGGGTGGGTCCCAAACTTATGTTACGCTTTTTCATGGTGGATTGGCTAGCCTTTCTCGACTAAATGTCTAAGTGATATTATTGCTCTGTAGTTTCGCAATGTTGCGAATAAATAGGTTCTAAAAGAATGATAATATATTATAATCCATAAAACTCCAATGTACCCATTAGTTTGTCTTTTGTTTTTTTACTCCGTGCTATGAAAATATTTTCTGCCGAGCATGGAATTATAATATTTCGATTAATCTTTTTTTAATTTATAGATCCTAAATAAACATTCTAATGCTCCTATTTTTTATAGTGCATGTCAAATATTCTAATACGATTAGAATTATAAAATATCGGTATGTATCCAATGACGTCATTGTTTGAGACGTCTTAGAAAGAAAAGGTAAGGAAGTAAAATTGATTATTTTCATTAAAATTAACTGTAATTAAAATAAATTAACATCAAAATTATTTTTATAAAAATGAAAATAAATTATCTTTTTGGCGATGTATAAATTCTTCATTTTTTTTTTTTTCAATTTCTGATTTGTTGCCCCTTTACCTTGTATATTATATTTTATAGGAATTCCTTAGGCTCTTGAAAAAATCGTGTTGTTACTAATGCCACCTGATCGGCAAAGGCCAGATCAAGGCCCACGAAATTCATCATGGCAAAAGGCTAAGTGACGCCTGTCGTTAGCCGTAGCATTGAGCACCATACAGGTGACAGAGCAATTTAGCTCGGTTTCACCCCAATTTAGAGGGAGAACACCCTGGGGGTGGTCAGGGGCCTCCCACCTCTCTTTCCCTTCCACCAGCCTCATGAGAGGACTTGCGGTTCGGCGGATATTTAAAGTACCCACACATCAAGAAGGCAATATACAGTTACAAACATCCATGTCTTCTCCGGGATTCGAACCCAGTCCCAACGGCACAGTAGTCAGCGTCGCTAGCCACTATACCGGATGGACGACGAAAAAATTGTGATTTGTATAATAAAGCAATCTACCTTCATCAAATTCTTTTCGCAAGTTAATAAGGAACTTCTTCCCCAACGATGAGAAGTGATTCAGCATTTTTAATATCAAATTAACTATCTTGTACCATTAATAAAATCTCGTTTGTTTTGTTTGATGTATTATTAAAATGTTCAAAATATTGTCACAATAAATGCATAATGGATGTTCGAATTCTTCGTCACAGCCGAGCAGTTTTAATAGCATGCATTGAGAATGAGTGTTTATTAACATTAATTATATATATATATATATAGTAACAAATAAAAATACTGTAGTTAATAATACATCAATTATATGTTTAGAAAACTTGAAACTAAATTATTTTCAAATTCTTATTTACTTATTTAGAAAATAAAGTATTTATATATATATTAAAATCTTTATTGGTTCATATAACTAAGATTTTATTTATACGTTTAATATATTAGAATTCCTGAAATTCCTCTAGAGATCATAATATAACAAAATTACAAATTTTCAATATATAGCTTTAACTCATCACTTTGTGCATCTAAACAATAAGCAAAAATCGATTCACCAAAAAGAAATAATAATAATAACAAGATTCGAAAACAATAACTTCAATTCACGGAAGGAGGAAAAGCTTATTGTGTTCCAGAAAGCCTGTTCAGCTATAATACTTTTCCAAATAAACCAGAAGAATTCTTCGGTTACCTAAAACAAAACCAACGTATATATATATGTAAGAGAAAAAACATCAAACGATTTTTAAGATTGGAAATAACAATTTTTCTTTCCAAGTAGAAGTAATCAGTCAAGTAGCCAATAAAAACGTCCGTCATCTTGGAACGAGTGTCAGCTGCTGAGACAACAGATTTTTATACACACCCTTACGTATGAAGGCTGAAGGGGGAAAAAACCTATCAGGCGCGAATCATAAAGATATACGCCAGATCCAAGTCTTATTTCGTTTCATTTTCTGCTGAGGGATTGTACGATAACTTAATTTTAACGATCCTTCTGCATCGCTATTGGCTGTACTTCATAAATGTTTTCGAGATGTATAAGGACCAAAAGACGATTGAGATTTTTTTTGTATTTGTTGAAGAATTGTGGAATAGTTATTGTTAATTATAAACTAAATCAATTAAGACAACTCTCTCTCTCTCACACACACAATAAATTAAGATTTTTTTCAAATAAATTATTGGTATTATTGCAACTACGGAATAAACTATTTTGTACGCTAATAAATTAATTTCTTATTAAGTTAAGATTGAACGTAGTATTAATTTTCAGAACCTAATACATTAATTTGGGTTTTACTTCAATAGTTAAGAGGTAAGAAGTTTAAGAGGAAGATCTGAAGATAATTCAGATTGTACTCCATCAAGAGTAACGAAATGTAGATATCATTAAAATTCTAACATTAATTAATTGATTTACTTCGAGAAATAGTAACTCTATTTCATTTATTCGTGTCTTTGTTGCTATAATGAAATAAAGGCGATTTTCTGGCTGAGTATAAATTAATTTTAATGATCAAAATAAATATTCCACATTAATTATGTATTGCTGAAGTTTTTTCATAATAGAACAAATACTAGTGAATAACGGAAAACTGTTTTATCCATTCAACAATTTAAGATAGTTATCTATGTATATATATTCATCTAAAAATTTATTCAGTTAAAATTTCTTTTTTCCTTACTTCTATTTTGTGAGGAAAGTTTGTTTAACAAATAAATTCTCAAAAAAATATTAAATAAAGATTTGATATGATTATTGAAAATCAAAACACTTTTAAAAAGAAAAATATTCTGACCATTAATGTTATTTTTATCTTTCATAAAAACTTATATTCAGAAATTCTTATATACTCAGTTACGAGGCAAAAAATTAAATTCATTTACAAATAAAGAAAACTTACATTTAACAGTCGGCTTAGAGCACAATGGAAGTATATACCGTTTTATTTCGTAAGTTCAAAACTATATTTGAGATTTTTTTACTGTTCCAATTGATGATTTACTTTAAAGTTTGCAACCAAAACGGATTCGATATAAATATATATAAAAATATAAGCTCTACCTTAATAAACAATTTTAAAGCATAGCACGGGTGCCAAAGAAGTATATATGTGTAATAACTTAATATTTACTTAAAATTCTTACCTTATATATTTTTCTCTAAATCAAACTTCAGAATACCCTATTTCGAAACATGTCTCATTTCATCTCGCATTATGGGATTAAATCCTATATTTTGACAGATTTATTCATGATTCTTCATTAAAAGAATTAGACCTTGAGTTTTGGATGGCTTTATTTGCGATTCCTAGTAAAAAATATTTTACTAGGAATCGTAAATAAAGCCTTTAATAAAGTTACATGAGCTTTACTACCTAGCTCACACGTGCCTTACTAAGCACTTGAAACTTTTCCCAAAACATTGATGTCATTTGTAAAAATGACTTGTTCCTCCCTTCACTTGAACACAATTATATTTTTATGTTATATTTTTCCATGTATTTCCCTGACATTTTTATCCAGGAAATGAATGTTTCTCTCTTGTATGTTTTGCACTTGAGCGAACCCCGCACACTAAAAGTAAATCTCCTGGTGTTAAAATTAAATAAACGATGATGTTATTAATATCAAGAAGCCTTTTTTTACTGCCACGACTACAATTCATAAAATGAATACCATCTCATTGATACATCATATATATATATATATATATATATATATATATATATACACTGAAGAGCCAAAAAAAACTGGTACATGCATGCGTATGCAAATAAAGAGATACGAAACCAATCAGAGTGCGGCGCTGTGGTCGGCAAAGCCTTATATAAGACAACGAGTGTCTGGCACAGTTGTTAGATAGGTTACTGCTGTTACAATGGCAAGTTATCAAGATATTAGTGAGTTTGAACGTGGTGTTATAGCCGGCGCACGAGAGATGGGACACAGCATGTCCCAGGTAGCGATGAAATTTGGATTTTCACATACGACCATTTTACGATACCGTGAATATCGGGAATCCGGTAAAACATCACATCTATGACATTGCTGCGGCCGGAAAAGAACATGCAAGAAAGGGACCTACTATGACTGACGAGAATCATTAAGCGTGATAAACGCGCAACCCTTCCACAAATTGCTGCAGATTTTAATACTGGGCTATCAACAAATGTCACCGTGCAAAACATTCAACGAAACATCATTGATATAGGCTTTCGGAGCCAAAGGCCCACTTGTGTACCCTTGTTGACTGCACGACACAAAGATTTACGCCTCGCCTGGGAGCCCGTCAATATCGACATTGAGCTGTTGATGGCTACAAACACGTTGCCTGGTCTGACGAATTTCGTTTCCAATTGAATCGAGCTGATGGACATGTACGGGTATGGAAACAACCTTAAAAATATATGGACCCTACATGTCAACAGGGGACTGTTAAAGCTGGTGGAGGCTCTGTGATCGTATGCAGCGTGTGTAGTTGGCGTGATATGGGACCCCTGATATGTCTAGATACGACTCTGACAGGTGACAGGTACGTAAGCATCCTGTCTGATCACCTGCACCCATTCATGTACGTTGCACATTCCGGCGGATTTGGGGAATTTTAACAGGACAAAGCGAAAATCCACACGTCCACAATAGCTACATATTGGCTCCAGGAGCACTCTTCTGAATTTAGATACTTCCACTGGCCACCAAAATCCCCAGACATGAACATTATTGAACATATCTGAGATGCCTTGCAACGTGCTATTCAGAAGAGATCCCCCCCCCTTCCTCTTGCTCCTACTGATTTATGGACAACCCTGCAAGATTCATAGTGTCAATTATCTACAGCACTATTTCAAACATTAATCGAATCAATTCCACGTCGTGTTGCGGCACTTCTGAGTGCTCACTGGGATTCTACACGATATTAGGCAGGCGTACCAGTTTTTTTTTTTTTTTTTTTTGGCTCTTTGGTGTATGTGTAATGGTTCAAGTCAGCATCGAGAACTTTAGAAAAAAAAAGAACAGTTTTATTCAGCGAGCAATCAATACATCTTCCCCTGAGAGAAAATCAACACCAAGTGTAGATTTTAATTGGGCTGTATACTTATGTCCAGAACTGTTAAATAACACTTTTTAGTTTATGTTTTCGATTTGAAAGTGAAGGATGGCCTATGTAGACTATCAAATTTAATGAGCTGGGACTAAAAGTGTTATGTTTGGAATATCTTTTCTGAGAAATAAGTGGGTGTTTAATTTAAGGGTTCCAAGACATGGTTGAAAGAGTAAAATTCCAAAATTAAGACTTGTTTATTGGGCATACTATACTGTTCTAATTAATTGGGACAAACGGAGAAAAATGATTTTTTCTAAAATCGTAGCTTTTAATCATTACATATTTAAGTAGACTGAAAAATCTCTATATTAGTACGAAGTATGTCCTCTTTTAGTAGAAAGGACCTCTTGAACATGTTTTAGCATTAACTCCGCTTGTGTAGCATGCATGTTCATGACTTTATCATCAAGGAACTATACTTGTTTATCATCTGTTCTGCTGTAGTGCAATTCATCTTAACTAAAAGATTCTTGAGAATACGCCATAAGTTCTCAATAAGATTTAGGTTTGGTGAATTACCAGGCCAAACAAGCAATTGTATTTTATTTTCCCGCATAAAATTCTGGATTGATATCGAATTGTGACAAAAAGTCAAGTCTTGTTGAAATGTTCCGTCAAATGTTATTATGAATTGAACAATCATACTACATAATATTTCTATGTATTTGACAGAATTCATCATGTCTTTAAGAAAATTTAAATTTCCCTAGTGCCACATTTGTTATGAAAAAACCCCAAAACATCTCTTCAAAAGGGTGTTTTATAGTCTGCTGGATATGATCTCTCTGGTAACAGAGTTTCATCTTCACTTTGTCTTACTGTACTTAATTTGTATACTTGCCTCAAATAAATGTGTTTCATCATTGAAAATTACCTTCTTCTAGATGTTCACAGTCCGAGATCGGTACTTTTTTGGCCCATGCTAAACGTTTTTTCATCCTTTTCTTAGAAATTGTTTTATCTTCAAGTTTTTGCACTACTACCAACTTCCAGGGGCCTTTGCGTACAATTGAGATACTCACTTCAGCACTATACTGTAATTAATTTTTTCGAAGGTCTATGCTTGTCTTCATTTGATTTATTTTGCAATTCTTTATTAGAATTTTATCGGTTCTTGGAGTAGCTTTCCCACATTTTCCTTTTATTTTTAGAGAAGATATTCTGGAATCTTCAAATGTCCTTAAAAGTCTTGAAACACTTGAATTGCCCACACCAACTGCAGTAGCTATATCTCTCAGTCATAAAAGTGTGTTTGTTAAGAGCGATTATTTTAGAACGCTTCCTCGGAGTAACGTTTATAGAGTCGCCCATCCGGTATAATGGTTAGTGACGCTGACTGCTGTGTCGTAGGACCTGGGTTCGAATCCCGGAAAAGACATGGATGTTTGTAAATGTATAGCGCCTTCGCGGCATGGGGGTACTCTAAGCAGCCGTCGAGCTGCAGGTTCTCTCGTGAGGTTGATGGCAGAGGATGAGACGTAGGAGGCCCCTGACCCTCCCCCACGGTGTTCTCCCTCAAAATTGGAGTGGAACCAAGCTAAATCGTACTATCACCTGTATGGTGTTCAAGGCTAGGGCCAACGACAGGCCTACATCTAGCCCCTTGCCATGATGAATTACGTGGACCTTGATCTGACTAAGTCAGACAGGTGGCATTAGCAACAACAATAATATTCATCTTTGAAAAACCAAAGTAATACTTGTTACACATGGAACGCAAAATTATAGCCACCCCAAAATTACAGCCAAACGGAAAGGCCCGCTACTGATACACTAAAATCAGTCGAAGGAGTAAATTATAGTCAAAGACGAGCCACCACTCTACGTCTAGGCAGAAATAATCGATTTGTGGCAGTTCGGGACATCGCTGGTAATCACATACCAACTCAGACAAGAAAAATATGTTTGTTCCAATTAATTTAAACAGCATAGTATATCTTTAAAAATTTCCAATAGAGTTTGAAGTTTTTAACGATCTTAATAACGATATTTTAATCATTCTGTAGAAATACAAAACTAATTTTTTTTTTTTTTTCTGTTTAATTTAAGTTGGACATAATTTTTGAGATCTCATAATATATGCTTATGTTTAGTTACCATTTTTTAAAAAAGTATCTCTGAAGTATGTAAAATATTTTTGCACATATATAAAACAATGCACAAAATATAGTGAACCTATTTTTTTAGTAAAATATTAAGATAGTTTCTTTCAAAAAAAATTATAAAACTTTGTAAATTTGAAATTTTTTTATTTTTTTCACTTTTTCATACATAAACTACTTTTAAAAAAACTATGTACACTTTGACTAAAAAAATAGTTTAGTTATATATAGATATAGATATATCTATATATAACCAAACTATATTTTTTTAGTTGAATTACTACATAGTACAAACTAAAAAATGATTATTTAGCAGTTCTGGATATAAGTATTCAGTCTAGCTAATCGGGTCAATTGGCGTAGGTTTCTCTCAACGAAAAGATGTGTCTTTTGCTCTTTAAATAAAACTGTTTCTTACAAAAATTCTCGATGCTGACTTCGAAACATCATACATACACACACACACATCTGGTTTATCATCCGCGTGTGTTAAGGAATAGGCTTAACTTTTCAACATGGCTCTGTTCCTTCTATGCATGTCTGCACTTACTTTGAGGTTCATTATTTCATGTATGTGTATGTATCCTAATTTGTTCAATAGAATTTTTTCTTATTTTTCCTCTCTATGAGAGAAACATTATTTTTTTATTTTAATAATTTCATTTTACTCTGTCTGGTTTATCATCCATGTGTGTTAAGAATAGGCTTAACTTTTCACCATGGCTGTTTTTTTTCTTCCTATTACGTCGAAAATTTCTACTGTACGGGAAAGGTGTATCCATAAAACATTGCTTAGCCCTAAATCGCTGGCCCAATTCAACGACAGCTCTAGAAATCATAATAGGTCTCCAGTTTAGTCCAAAGACTCTTTTTGTATCTACATTTGTTGTGTTTCTTAAGCTCCAATTTCTTTCTTCTTAGGCTACGTAGGTTTTACAACTTTTTCACTTGATTTCTTATTTTATTTTATTATACTATATATATATATATATGTAAGGATAATTAAATTAGATTAAAAATTAAATTCCCTATCTAGCACTTAACTCATATTTTTCATTTCATCTTCAAGCATCAAACTAATCACCCATTTATTTCTTCCGAACATATGGCCTAGCCAATAAACATGTTTAATTCCAGATCGTTATATTTAATAGCCCTATATGTCCTCATTAAATTTCAAGTACTATCATAAAATCCGCGATACTTACCCCATCTGTGTTTTAAGTGTTAACCCACTTAGTTTTCACGTAGCGTTCTTTTTTCTCTCTCCTCTCAGCGTCAGAGCTTGTATAGATTTCATCAAATAAAGATCCTTTTTAAAATTAAGTCTGATTCTGGCTCAATACATGTCATATATATATATATATCAGCTAAAATTTGCAAAATTAAAAAGTATATAGTTAAAAATTATACCACTTGTATAAAAAAATTCTGTACTATAAATTACACATACGGCCGTCCTTATTGAGTTGTACAATAATAAAAAGTTGAGTGGTGTAGGAATTTTTTTTTAAATCAATTCAACTCGGAAGTGTTATAAAAGCAAAGTTTAATGACAATCCTTTCACAAAAATACATCACAGTTAAAAAGATGAGAAGCTATCCATGGTGTATTTACCGAAACACGAAATATCCTTTTGAAACATGTAAGAAATAGTTAAAAATCCATGTATTAACAAAACATACAAACAAATGTAAATAATAAGTTATAAAGTAACACAATCTAATAGCTGCCATAATTTCAATATTAGTGGAGATGTGCGTAGATCCTACAACTTTTTGGGCTTCGTCTTGTAATAGGTCTTTGCTGTCGTAGATGGCATAGTTGTAGTTTCTGTATCATTAGGTGGGTTTAATCTCATCTATAAAGCATAAAAAAATTCTCGTTAATAAAAAATATTCATAAATATTTGAAGTAAATTTCAAGTAATAAAAATTACACTTGGAATAAGAAATGGATCATTCATAATTTTATAAAGAAAAATTATTTCTTTCATTTAAACCATAAATCATAGATTATTAAACTCAAAAATGTTGCAAACATTAACGTAATATGAGAAAACGTAGTTAAAAAAAATATAATCTGGAGTTTCTAATTTAAATAAAAAATTATCAGCTCTTTATAATTAAGGTACTTATTTTATTACTAAAGAGAAACAAGGAATTGAGATTAGAGAGAGAGAGAGATTATAAGAAAAAAAACTATAAAATAATTCTGAAATATTTAGAAATGAAATGAAAAGTTGAGGATTGATAGTTTTACTTGAAGCAAAAAATAGAGATCGTATTTACGATGTGAGCATTAGAGTGTGATACATGCTTCTTCACTATAATTATTCCCTTTTTTTAAAGGAAAAAAATTGTTTAAGGCTTAAAAATATTTATTAACGTAAGATCTTTTATGAATAATAATAAATTCTGCGGGCATAGATTCAATTTGCATAAAAAATTACATATATGTAATAATACATACCATAATCCTTTCCTTTTCTGCGCATGCGTAATCCGATTCATCAATGTCATTATAGCAGTCGGATTTAAATTCTTTGGGAGGTTGGCCTTCAAATTCGCACAGTTTGTCAATAGGTCTGGCCTTCACAAGCATCTTATTCATTCCTTTCGGCTTTTCTTGAGGACAATAGAAGTATTTTGGGTTCTTTTCATCGAAAACAATGCTCTTTCGCATCATGTCGGCGCAGATCGTCGTCAAAACCTATGGAAAGCAATCGTTTTGAATAACAGCTTATGAACACTATTTCGAAGTAATTTCGCCATTACAAAAGACCATTTTTATAAATAAGTTTTTCTTATGTCTTCTTCAATTACCAACATAAAAATGATTCGATTCAACTGATATAATATACAAATTTCGCATATAAATAGATATGACCGGAAATAAAAGCTATACAACCTTTTGAAATATATGTTGATTTTTCTTCTAAAGCGACAAACATAATTATATATTTTTTTATTTTTCAAATTGTTTTCAATAGCCTGATTATTTAAAACTACATAATTCAATGAAAATCAGAAAAACATTAGCCAAAATTACCTTTAGAAGGGACAAGCAATTGTGTATAATAATTTCTGAAATTTTTTTTCTGCGGAGCTTGGGGTATTTCTGTTTTTTTTATATATTTATAGTTCAGAGACATCCTAAGACACTTTGAGGCCCTGGACGAGAGAAGATTTTTGAGGCCCTAGGCCCCTATGCCCAGTGGGACCTACCTGAGATCTTTAAAAGTAGACAGCATATATAAAGCATGCATTGTCAAATACTCATTCAAACACATACAAACGGTAATTTGAAACAAATGTGCACGACTCACAATCTCAAAAGCCTAGGCACAAACAGGCTCGACCGATGGCCGCATTTCGACTTAATTAGTAGAATGATTGTTAATGGTATTATGCCTAGTCCTAAACATGTGTGGACAACGGTCATCACATAGTAATACAGTTTTACCACTTTTGTCAGTTGAGAGGCTGTTTTAAATTCTCTGTTTATCGGGAAATATATACGGGAATAATATTTGACCATTAAAATTATCCATATCATGATCTTATTATGACAGAGTCGAGAACCCGAAACGAGCCTCTCACCAAGGGTAAGGCCCTGGGCCCGGGCCCAGTTGGCCTATGCCTTAAGATGTTCTTGTTATAGTTATAATCTATTTCCACGGTAATTTAGAAATTAAGTTGCAAGATTTAATTCAGTATTACATTTTTAATTTACATATTAAATTTTCTTCATCCTGATGTAACATTTATTTCGAAAATGTAGTCCAAAACAGTGGATCATAACTAAAATGATATTTAAATATTATCTTGTTAAATAACTAAAACTGCCCAAATAGAAATTAAGTACATGTACATTGCAAATGTTATACTCGTTCATTTTAATTGCTTTAAGTAGATATTTTTGATTGTGAAGTAAATGCAAATATTAATAAGAATGATAAGTGAAACAAAAATCTCATTTAAATTGCAAGTTCTTTAGATGCGAAACATATATTCAGTTTATTTTTATATATTTACATTTATTTATTTTCCATTTCATTTTATCACTTTTTTATGATCATATTTACAATGTCCATAAAATTTAAAAACATTGCTTTGCAATAAAATTAAACAAAGATTATTTAAAGTTATTTTTTAAAAGGAAGGAACAAGAAGTTTGATGCAAATTTTCCACTTTTTGGTGCAATTATTGCTACTTTATTCCTCATAACCAATAATATTTTATGCCTTTCTAAAACATTATCACACACACACAAATCTATGCATTTACTTACTAATAAGTTTTCGTTATTTTAATCGATATTATAATCTTTTTTAATGCGTAAATTTATTTTAAGTGTCGTCTTTATGCCACGAGAAATTAAATCTCAAAATACATTTTTAAAAATCTCTATTAAGTGTCAAAAAAAATATTTTTTGGACTTATCTAACTCTAAACAATTTTATTTTGAAATAATTCAGTTTATATATTAAAATTTAAATGCTTAAAAAATATGCAGAAAAAAGAATTGCTGTATACATGTTTTACTTACATACTATTAGAATGCGATTTCAAAGAATACGTAATTTTAAAAAGAACCCTAAATGCAAGACAAAACAAGAATCTTTCCAAAAAAGGGAATTCTCCAATTTTTCCAAAAAAGGAAGTATGACGCTGCTTAAGAGGTCACTGTATATGTTTAGTGGCAAATATTATATGATCATCATGATATATTGCATATAAGACACGATACTGGATACGTTTTAAAAAAATTTAACATAAAACTATTTTAATAAGATTATTACATGAAAATATAT
>BMAV01024087.1:79366-103903 GCA_019973955.1 Trichonephila inaurata madagascariensis | reverse complement strand
CAAATTTTAAATTCATAAACCATATATATTAAAAAAAGTAATTATTCACACCTTTTTAAAAATTAATATATTTTTATTTTATATACCTTACCCATCAAAAAAGAAAGAAAGAAAGAAAAACTGCAAGAAAAACAAGAAAAAAGAACGTCGAAAAATTCACTGTATTTTCAATATTAAGAAAATAACTTTTTACTAAAATTGATGAATTTTAAGGACGTTTTATAATTTAAAGCATACAAGTAATATTAAACATACATTGTTTTAAAATTAGAACACGGTGACACGGGATAACTCCACTGAGGGTGAAAGAGGTTATCGAAGATGTTTCTAATGAACTGGGCAAGGGAGGGTTAAAGGTTGCACTTCTTGGATGAAACGTCCAGAACTATATTCTTCTCTGCGAGTTAGGATCTTATAAAACCAGTTCAAGATTTATGACCACCATAAAATGTGTTAAAGAGAGAATAACTTGAAATTTTTTCAGAAATACTTTAAAAAAAGGTAGAACAAAAATTGAATCACAAAAGAAAAAGTTCATTAAAAAGAAAATGCACTTTTTTCACTATAGAGAGGTTATTTTACGAAGAAAATCGTGAAATGTTCAAGGTTCCAGGAAAAAATTAGCTGTATAGAAAAAATTCTTAATATAGAGGTTCGTTATATAGAGCTGTACTTTATATATAAGCCACATAAAACAAATTTTAAATTCATAAACACTATACATTAAAAAAAGTAATTACTTACACCTTTTTTTTAAAATTAATATACATTTATTTTATATATCTTACCCATAAAAAGAAAAAAAGAAAGAAAGAAAAACTGCAAGGAAAACAAGAAAAAAAGAATGTCGAAGAATTCACTGTATTTTCAATATTAAGAAAATAATTTTATACTGAAACAAATGAATTTTAGGGACATTTTATAATTTAAATCATACAAGTAATATTAAACATACATTATTTTATAATTAGGACACGGGACAACTCCACTTAGGGTGAAAGAGGATATCGAAGATGCTTCTAGTGAACTGGGCAATGGGAGGTTAAAGGTTACACTTCTTGGATGAAACGTTCAGAACTCTATTGCTCTCGGTGAATTAGGATCTAATAAAATCAGTTCAAGATTTATGACCACCATAAAATGTGTTAAAGAGAGAATAACTTGAAATTTTTCAGAAGTACTTTAAAAAAACGGAGAACAAAAATTGAAACACAAAAAAAAGTTCGTTATACAGAAAATGCATTTCGCTATAAAGAGTTTCTTTTACGAAGAAAATCGAAATATTCAAGGTACCAGGAAAAAGTTCGCTACATAGAAAAATTCGCAATATAGAGGTTCGTTATATAGAGGCTCGACTGTATATATGTATCGGTGTCAAAAAAGATAAATGGAAGTCGATTTAAAATACTTTGTAAACCTGTTTAAGATAAGAGTCCGCCTTTTTTTCGAAAATTTCTGAGATTTTATGCATAACTTAGATTTTTTACATTTATAACCATTTGAGATACAGTGAAATTTTTAAAAAATTTGTCATCATCAGAAAATTTTATCTCAAATGGATATCAAATACAATCAGTGAAATACTTTAAATATGAATAACAGAAAAATGGCATTTTTTTTAAGACAAAAAGCAGACAAGGGAATTTTTTTTTTTTCGAAATTGCCTCAAAATCAAATGAGGGCCACTAAAATGCCTTCAGCGGGCCACAGGTTGAACATCCCTCATCTACCGAATTCTTTCAACACAACCAAACTTGTAAAAAGAGCATATATTAAGATCTTTGTATAATTTAGAAAAGCTATTATACACTCTCTAATTATGAATCCGAATTGATTGACACCGTAAATTATCCACATATTACTAAACGGAATGATCTTATAAATAAAATTATTAATTACTAAAAAGTGATGGTATAGAACAGTGCTCCGCAACCTTTTTATCGCTGTAGACCGGTCAACGTTTGATAATTTTACTGCGGCCCGCTGAGGGTGGGACACGTCTATTGTTTATATTTTAGATTGTTTTGATTTAACATTTTTAATTTAGTTACATTTATAAATATGCCTTAAAGTATAGTTACTCCAAAAATGAGTAAAGGTGATTTAAAGTGGAATATAAAGTGATTTCCGTGAAAAGCTGCGCAAATTTGAGAGAAATGCACCACTTTAAATAAAATGGCAATAGTTTAATGTTCTTTAGGCGGCCCAGCACCATTTGATCCACGGACCGGGGGTTGCGGATCATTGGTATAGAGTAGTGCTTCTCAAACTTTCCATATTTGCGATCCAATTTTCAATCATTATTTTCATCGTGCCCCACCTCTCCATACAATAACAAGTATTGAATTCAATAATACTATACTTTGACGCTAAAGCTGCTATACGACTTTAACTTCTTAAGTGCCACCGCCATATATAAATGTCTCGCTCAGCCAAAGTGTTAATTGCCCCGGACGTATATAGACGCCTTTTCGAAGTACAATATTCTGTGCACTGGTTTCGATAAAATTAATCCGAAGGCTTTAAAATGCAATAAAAGGAACTTGAGTGTTTGCAACGAATTTACTTATTTCAGAGGATTTGCTTATTTATTCCTTTTCTTCCCCCTCCCCAATACATCCCATACGCGCACCAACGTGGAAAACGGTGCATTGGGGAGCGAATCGCACAACATTTAGTCGGCAGCTAAGGTATTAATTATAAACCATTAAAATTATAAAGAAAATTTTTAATATAAACCCATAAGGTCACTTATCAAAATTGTTCTTAGTATTGTTAAATTAATTATAAAATGCTGTACATTGTACAGATTGGTACATTTATATAAGTGTATTATATCAGTGTAAATATGTGTATTTTATTTTTTATTATGTCAAATGAATTTTGTTTGTTTATACTTACAGTAAATTAATATTTTTTTAAATAATCTTTTGTTTTCGACTTTTCAATATGCTCGCACCTCCCTCGTAGAGTTATTACGCCCCTCTAGGGGAGCACGCCCCACTGTCTGAAAAATGCTGGTATAGAGTAATGAGTGCTAACCCAGAATAAATGTTGTAACTTGAATACTCTTTCGACAATGTAATGTTTTAAATTTTTTTTTAAAAAAAGCAGTGCTGGTCTGCTTTATCATCTGAGCATCAATTTACCTCTGTGCAAAGCTATGTAACTAAAAGCCTTTGCACAGTTTTATAATCAAAACTGAATTAAATTCTATAAACCATTAAAAGTAATATTACCCAACCACTGCTATTCTTTCTATAATTCTAAAGAGAATGCTATATTTGGTAGCAGAAAGTTGTTTTTTTTTATATATTTCGTAAATCATAAATTCTACAAAATTCAAATTAATTTATTCATATGATTGATACGTCTTCCCCTCTGCAAAATTGTCTTTAAATCATTAATCGTCTACTTCTAGAGCTAAACTGATAATTGTTCACAAATCTTCTTTATATTTAAAGGTATATCAAAATTTAACGATTTCTGACTATATTGGCTACGTGTAATGGTAAGTATGTAAAAAAAGAAATGTATCCGAGGCACCAACTCTAACTAAAAAGGATCGCATAGTGAATTGTTTCAATTGTTTATTCGTTTCGCCAACTCCAGAGTATTTTGTTTCATTCAGACTGAGGTTTTATTGAGCTTCATTCATAAAAATGATGCTTTAATTTACTACAGTAAAATTGTGTTTTTACTACAACTATAGAGTCCTAGTCTACTCCATTAAATCGTTTCATATACTAAACACAACGAGAAATATTAATTATAATCATAATGAAGTTTTGATGTTTATAAAATAGTTTTCTAAAAGTTAAACAAGTTTTAAGAAAAATTGCATCTTACAACCTATATTACATAGAATGAAATTCTGATAGAATGACAAAAATAAATAATTAAATATTTTACTCTTCCTATAAAGTCTGCTTATATTCATGTTGCACTAGATAATTTTATTAGAACATAGTTATGAAACGTGTCTTTGAAGAAACCAGAACTCGGCTTTCAGAATGAATACCATTGCCTTGGTACTTTATCCCTCTCTTCATCTACAGCTTATTGATGAAAAAGAGAATATGTTTTCTTCGTAAATTTTAAAATATCTAAAACTGAACAGCTCGTTACTGCTGTCTTAAAAGGGCTGATTGTGTTATTTAAAACAATAGTATGTAAATATTAATAAAAAAAGATTCAAGAACATGTTTTTTATATCCCTTTAAGACCCAAATTATTTTTATCTTTAAATATTAAATTCTTTTGGTTATTAAGACTCTAGTGACCCCAATGACACTGAGAAAAATAATAAAAAAATCCTGATGGTACCCGCATGATCGTGCGGGTTGGGCTTTATCTGTGAAACAAGACACCTATGAAATTTTACGAGTTATACGTTTTAAGCTCTAAATTGATTGCAGAAATAAATTTATTTAATTAAAATTGTTACAAATAAGGAAATTATTGTTAATTATAAGGAAATTATAACTAATTCTTTCATTAACTCATTATTTATTTACTGTTAAAACTTTAAAATTCGTTTTGTTTTTGATAAGTATAAATAAACATCGCATTTTTCACAACATGTTTTCGAACTGCTTTCGTAGTTTTCAAATCTGCACTTGCGAGGCTTTGAAATTTCATCAACACATCGGAAATGGATGTACATGTCAAGCATTTTATCCTAGAATGGCTAGGATAAAAGGCATGACATGTATAGCTGGTGGATTGTGTAATACTTCGATCTTTTTGCGAGTAGAATTACACACACACACAACACTGTTATCTTCATCGTCAGTTAAAATATTTTGATTAGTAGGCGGAGAGGCTGCTAACGCGCTTCAACTATCTCTAACTTAAATTCTAAGAGATCCACTTTGATTTTTGGAGGAATTTTATTTGATATTTCATCTTGTTTGCACAGAAACCAAGAATTTGCGACAGCTAAAACAATGAAATGAATGGGCCCAAGAGACTTTTAACGTAAAATATATCCAAAATTGTCTTTCCATTTCAAATATTTCCATATTTTTCTTCATTGCTCTCATCTGAACATGATTCTCCTTTCAGTATACGTGATTCATATGTTTCGCTCGCAGCATTGTCATCTTCCGAGAGATCACTAAGTTCAGTCTGATTTATTCATAATTGCAAAATTTCTTCTTGTGTGAGAATTCTTCTCCTTTCAGACACCTGAAAAAGTTTTTGGTTAAAAGTTAGCACAGTATTCCATGAAAAATAATAAAATGTATGAGAAAATTTTATTATTTAAAAAAAAATAAAATATTTAAACCATAACATACAAACTCCCACAGGAAAAACCCAGATTTCTTTTTGGAGGGAGAAGAAATATGGATGCAGATATCTGTGTAAAAGATGAAAATTCCAAACCCTTCATAAAATGTGCGAAAGAGAATATTAATTACAAAATAGAGCCAGAGGAAGAAAAAAGGGAATCGTCCATGGTAACCCCCAAGAAAATATGGTTTTAATTATATAATAATACATTTTGTGTTTATTTAGGCTTCTATCGACATTATTGAAACAGAAAAGAAAACTCACATGGCAAGAACTTACCTTTATAGCTGCAGTGACTCAAGTAACGCCCAACCCGAGTCCTACAGGCAACATTAATAGAATATAATTTTAATATTTTTTTTTATTTTACAATTATTTAAACCTTAATACAAAAATTTGTATCCAAGCAATTAGAAATATATCGATAATTACCTTTTTACAACAGATAAAAAGACGTGTTTTCGTTGTGTTTGAAAACAAAGCTAGATTTGCCAGCTGGAAGTAAAACATGGACCACAAACATCGTCTGTTGATAAAAAGTGATTTTTTACACTTTCTGCAAATCCGCTCAAGCGTTGGATTCGGAATTTTTTCTTACATACGACTATTCCAGAAGTAAAAACATATAAGAATATCTAACCCGCAATATCGTGTGGATTAGGTCTTAAAGGGATATAAGAATACCTCCGTGAACTTAATTCTCGGAGGAAGTTGTCCTTAATTAATTTTCTCTGATAGCAAATTGATCTAATGTAAGGATACAGATAATCCAATATCTATTTTCTGCATGTTTTTTATTGCTTATTTCTTCCAAAATCAATCGTCCTCAAGCCATGGATACAGTGGCAATGGAGAATATTAGGGTCCCCCGGAAAATTAAAGTTTTGAGCCCCAAGTCCAAATACGTACTTAGCGTCAGTCAAGCTTTGGGCGCCTTAGAGTCCCTCGACCAATCGCAATGTGGGGGTGTACGTTGCGTCACTGCATGAATAATGTATTTGTTTTTGTATTTGGGAAGTCTCTAATTGATTGAAATAGCGACTTATTACTTGAAGAGTGTTTCTCTTAAATATAAATAAAAACTACGTTATCAACATCGAATTATTTTATTCAACTCTCTTCCTATAGCTAAAATTTCTTATAAAACCACGCAAATTCTATATCAACATTTGAATTATTGCCAATGCTGAAAAGCAAAAAGTTATAGAAAAACCATTTGATGACAACATCATTCACTTTGCAGTTTAACCCTTTATCTACCACATTATGATTTACTGCAGTTATTTTCATGCAATATGTTTTTTTGAATCATTACATTGAAAATTAAGGGATATAAATAAAAAAAAATACTCAACTTTAAAAAAATTAACCCGTTAGACTAATTAATTAATTAAAGATAATCAACTGTAAAATTAATTATATACACTGTTCATTTAAAATAAATAGTCAAATCGTTTTCTAAGGTCTTCATTTACATACAAAAAAAATAAGATACATGTTGACATTAACTATTTTTTCGGAACAAAAATGACAATCTTCGCAATGCGCTGAAAACGCAATTTCAGCTCTAAAACTATTCGCCTTCCCCGCTAAAATACTCATCATAGAACCCGTGCTGCCATATATCTTGGAAAAGGGGATTTAAAAGAATATTTCTGCTAAGTATCGTCAGAGTATTCGTAAAAATGGTTGTTCTATGTAATTTTAAAGTGAATGCTACTTATAAGTACCGTCGGTAGATAAAGGGTTAATATTTAACTGTTTACTTACAAAATATTATTCACAATAATTAGAAGTATTCGAACAATTAGTATAGTTATTTAGTTCTACATTTTTAATCCGCTTTTCGCTCAGTGATTTTGAAATGACAAAGGTGATATATGAACAGGGGCGGGTCATTGCATTTACAAATGTCTAAGGCACGGTCTTCTAAGATCCCGGTCAAAACTGCTGTTTAAAAATATCTGTAAATAAAGATAGTTTACTTTTCTGATGGACAACTGTGCATAAAAAAACAAACAAATCAAAAATGTATTGTAACAGCCCGTGCCTTCCGGGCACATGACAATGTAATATGTTTTGCATTCTTTTGTCGTTTGTATTGAATAGTTTCTTGTAAGAAAAGGAAGAAAAAAAGAAGAAAAAAGGACGGGATATAAGAAAATATTTAGAGTCTCAAAATGAGTTAATCTGGTCCTGCATCTGATCTACATTTTTCTTGTTTCCACTTCCCACAAAAAAAAGAACTCGACAAATTTAAAGAGTATAAATCACTCTACATGGTAGTTCTTTAATGAAATCAGGACATGAACACCCACCTGTTGTGAGCTCGAGATCCTTACCACTCAGCTGCTACGGCCGGTTAATGGTCGGCACTTTCCACAATGACTCCAAAAATTTCATCTTTTTAAGATTTTCCATGCAGTTTTTCCAAAAGAAAAGCAGTTTACTTCTTCATTAGCAAATCTATGTGTAATATGATCTCAATTTTGATGCTACTCTAAGAAAATAACCTTGCACTTCTCTATAGGGGAATATTCTAATCATCATCAGTCAAATAATAAATCCTGATATATCATTAAGAATTTCAAAATAGCTGCCATATTTGAATTTTTGTACATAATCAAGTGTTAACAGAATGAAAAAAAATTAACTATAGTGAAATATAATTATATTAATTAAAAATCTTAAATATTCCCATTTTTCAGTTCAATAATTCATTGGAAATTCTTTAAGTTCTGTAAGGCTGGTAGCCCAATGTACATTGTCCATGTGAAATTATTTTCATAGGAGGATATAGGCACGAATTTCATTAGCTGCACATAATGATTTAAAACTAAAAACTGTTATCTAATTATTGTATGTAGAAAGAGCAACAAATAAATAATATAACACTCTTCATATCGTATGCACTTCTACTAAGCCTTGTAAAAATAATTTTGGAAATCTTCATTCCCGTTACTATAGTAACGAGAATATTGTAAACATTTCTTTTGATCCCTTGTACAAAAGCAGAAAATTGGTAGTTATTTTTCACGAATCATTCGGTTGATTTAAAATTTTGCTAATTATCTGAAATCAATTTGAACTTGAAATATTGACATTTGTGACTAAATAAATAACAAAATGATTGACTTAGCAAATGTCAATTCTGATGCTCAAGTAGTAATGGCATCCTCAAATGATGCTCGATTTCCACCGGGAAATATATTAGATGGGTAAGTACAAGAAATTGTTATTCTGATGTAGAAAAATGAAATTTTTAATGAAATACCGTTCCGTTAAAGCGAACGCCAAATTTGCCGTTTTTTGTGATATGTATCTAATGGTAAATGGCATACGATACATAACGTGGATAAATGTGTTTTAAAAAAAAAAAATCTCCAACTTGCACCAAATACAAAATTTTTCAAAAATGTCTTCTTAGTTATTTTCTCAAAAACGTATTTTTACAGAACTTTTTCCAGCCTAGGTATCGTATAAGCCCGGCCGCCAACATCTCGCCAAAAATGGAATCAATGGTGGAGAGTTTTTGTACTTTTGCGGCTGTTACGAATTAAAGTAAATGTGACAACTTAAAACATATCACCAGAAATTAGCAATATATGATAATTCAAGTGAATGATAAAGTGACACTGTTGGATTTATTTAAAATACATTCATCTTCTCCGTCTATAAGATGTATTATTTAAAATGAACAATTTATTTTTAGAAAATATCTTTTTACAATGCAGTTTCTAACAGCCTAATATGTTGCTGCAAAATAATATTTTTTCAACCAGTCTGAATATAATCAAATTCTGTGTTACTGACTTGAAATCTGCTTAATATTTGCGTGCATTGTGTTGTATTAAAATTATGTATATGTGTTTACTATGTATATATGTATTCTTAAAAGAAGAAAAAAATCTCATAAGAAGAAGTAAGAAATCACTTGAATCTGAAATAATGATTATTTGCACAAAAATGCTACAATTTTTTAATACCATAGAATATAATCAAATTAATTCATTACTGATATCTGCTGCAACCATTATGAAAAATGAATTATATCCAAAATACTCTTATATTTTGCATTCATTCCATGCATTAAAGATATTCAAATTAGCTTAACTATGCAAAAAAAAATTTGTTTTTATTACATGATTCATTAATTCACTCCTTGAAGGTAATAATAAAATTTTTAAAATTTTGTCGCAAAAATATGAATTGCGATTGATATATTAAGTGCTCTAAAATTAATTTTATTGCAACTTTCTTGGAAAAAAAAACAATTTATATTGAGTATTGTACTCCTGATTAACTGATTTTAACTGAAGCAGATATTTATTATTAGATATTTCAGAGCAATATATATTTCACATATTATCTCTTTCTAAAGATCTCTACTGGTAAGTTTTATAAATTTTTAGTTTCTCACATTATTTGCTACTTCATATTATGTAACTCTTGTTAATCATGAAAGTTGGTACAATTCTAGCCATAGTTACATCAATCAAGATATATTATTGGTTGAATATTGCATTGCTTGATAACATTTTTCTGGCTAGGTAAAAATGATTATCTGGGTCTTACCTCTGTGCTGTTTTTAATTAACACTCTTTGATTCTTTTTTTGTTTTTAAATAACTGCAAAATTAAGTTGTTTTTAAACTTTATAATGTAATGAAGTACAGTTCTGTATTTTCAATGTTCTAGGAATTATATAATTTAAATATCTTAGCCTTAATAGCTATTACAATAGGGGTTTTTTTTTCGTATAAAAAGAAATAAAGTTGTTGATATGTATTAACTTATAAAGTAATTTATATATTAATACTTGTTAGAAAACTGGACACATTTTGGGCTACTACAGGACTTTATCCTCAGACTTTTGTAGTAGCTTTATCAGAAACAGCTGATGTGAAAACAATAACTGTACATTCAAACAACGGTAAGTTAATTTAGAAAATAGCATTTTATACCTTCATAAAATATTACATCTGTTATATAGACTAAATATTTTCTGAACAGAAAAAAACCCTGCATTTTTTGTTGGAAGCTCTAATTTATTATTTAAAAAAGAAGTTAAAGCATTTATTAATAAACATTGCAAAGTATAAATGTTTTTTTCATTAATTTTCAGTTATAAGCACCATAAGTTGGCAACTGCTTTTCCGAGATATTCCCAACATGAACATTGGCAATATTATTTGATAACATACATTCACTATAACCACAATGACAGAACAGAATTTGGCATGTTTTCTATATGTGTTTGGCTTTCTGATTTCTATAACCAATCAGTATTACTTATTATAAATAGTTTCTAATTACTAACAATCTATTTTTAAAAATTATTTAATCTTCTGAAAGTATATATATGCAAAGCAGCTCAAAATGAATGTAGCAATTACAAACAGCTATAATTATTTTACGTTACTTCCCTTGATAATATTGGGCAACATCTAAGCAGTGATCCATTTCATGCATTACATTCTGAAGTATATCTAGAATCACCAACAAAAACACATTAGAAATGCACATTTTGAGCATTGAAATTATTTTCGGCGAAGGAAGCACGTATACAAGGTCTTTTATGTAACCCCATAGAAAGAAATCACAAAAAGTCAAATCCAGAGAATTTAAAATGAACACAATTTTTGACTTCTTTTTCCGTTCTGTGTTATTCTTAGAGGTAAATTACTTTCAATAAAATAATTATAGCAATTTATAATCGCTATATTTATTTTGAATTACCTTGTACATACTATTAAAAATGCTATGCACAAAATACTTGTTTTAAAAAAAAATTTGCTTTTATATATTAGAATTATTTTAAAAGTTCTATTTCTATTAAAATTGCTTATTATTATAATTTAATTACCTTACCTATGTATATAAAACATGTGTGTTTCAGTTCCGCTATATTCTTTAAAAAGCAAGGTATTTTTTCTTTAAACAATGACAACAAACACAATTTTCGGTACTTTTACTATATCTTTATTTTTTCTTTTAAAGTTAAGGACTTAAAAATAGAAAAATCTGTCAAAGAAGATCCAGTAGAGTTTGAAGATGTCTTAGAGACAGGTAAAATTTTGTTTTGTAAATCTTATAATTTTTATATTATCAATTATATTGTATAATTAAATTATTTTCTAAAGTGCAATATTAATTGAATCCAATTTAGCCTTTTAAAAATACACAAATTAATGTTCAAAATATATTGTATATTTTTCATATATGACAAAATGTCTACCAACAATGTTAAACTGAAACATTATCTTTAATAGAGTTAAGTATTTTGTTCATATATGAGTTTCCATTAAAGAGATACAAACTCTAGTAGGATATAATTATGGTTTAATTTTATTCAATATACATGATAATATTATTCATTTAACATGTATTTAAAAATGTATTCTAAAAATTAGCTTATATATACACATATTGATTGTCATCAATATTCACAGAACTTAATAATATACAAGTATTGTGTGAACTTATGTAAATTTATTGAAATTAATTCACAAAAAAATTTTAATTGTTTATTGATAAATTTATTCTATTTAAACTAATTTTGTTAACAAACTAAAAATTATTGCATTTCATAATTTTTTTTTACAAGTATGTTTTTTTTTTTTCAAATACCTTTTATAATACATTCATTATATGTAATAAAAAGTAAGTATTTTAAAAATATATCAAAATAGTACAAATTTGAGTTAATTTTATTTAGAAAAATTATTTATATAAAGTTCATAAATATATGAATAATATCACTGAACCTGTTATAGAAAAATACACAGTAATAAAATGCTAATTGTGGGCAAAGCAAAATAATTTAAGCCTTCAAAATATGTTTTTCTTTTTTTAAAAAATATTTGATTTTTTTTATATAAAAGTAGGAGTTGAATACATAATTTAATTGAATAATATAATTTTACATAAAAAAAATTCTTTAAAAAAATTTCAGGTTTTGAATCTACAGAAGGAACACCACAACAAAAGACTTTTTCTCCTCCTCTGTGTGAAGCAAAGTATCTTAAATTTACAATTAAATCAGGTTATGATCATTTTTGTGCCATATATAAGGTTATGGTTACTGGGACATCTTTATAGTTATACTTGCTTAGAAGTAAACCTTAAAAGAGGTTAATGTAAATAATTCTTATAATTTTAATATTTAAATATTCTTAAGTCACCTCTTTTAGTTATAATAATAGATTATTCTAAATACGTATATCTATATTTTAAGATCTCTGTCTTCAAAGTTTAGCAATGTATTTTTTTTTTTACTCTTATTTGTAATTTTTATGAATATTCAATTTCATTAAAATTAATTCTAATAACCAGAGATCAAATAAATTGTTTGTAAAAAAATGCTTTATCAATGAAATTGTTATGCATTGATGTGATTTTTAACTTGCATTTTTTTAAATATTTAACCAAAGAGAAAATTTCAAGCCCTTTATAACATGACTAATTCTATATATGAATTTGATTTTTACATGTATGTATTTCAATATTTATGCTTACAGGTTATTAAATGTATTATTTTAAAACAGTTGAAACTTTTTATTCCAAAAATATTATTTACTTTTATACTTTAAAATAAATTTGTACCAAGAAAGAACATACTTATATTAACAGTTTGAGATTTAAACCTACATTTTGCTAAATTTGTTAAAGTAAGGTTATTTAATGTATAACTTTATAAATAAATCAGATTATTTCCTCACAAAACAAATGTTATGTTATTCAATTTTAAATCATTAAGCATAAGTTAATATTAAGAGAACAGGTTTACATTAATGATTAGAAGCTAATAAAAAATTTCACATTTGATTATTCATCTAAGACTTTATATTGAATAATTAAATAAATCAATATTTTTATAGATACTAATCATCTACTAATCTACATTTAACCCTCCAAGTGGTCTGCGCATAAAATCCAGCCATTCTAGAGATGCTTTTTTTGCCTTCATGTAAGATTCTCAAAAGCGGTTGAGCCGTATTTATAAAAATACGCCTCAACCGCTTTTGAGAATCTTACATGTGGTGCATTTTCGAAACATCTAGAATGGCAGGATTTTACGTGCAGACCGCTTGAAGGATTAAGAAAATTTTAATATTTTATTTTTTTCTTTTTAGTTTAAGAACATGAACAAAAACAATGTAATGGAACATCACATAACCTAATGAAGTAGCAATACATCAAATATGAAAATTATATTCAAACACTTTTAGTAATACCTATATTACTAAAAGGAATTTTATGTATTAATATGTAAAATACATTAAGAAAAAACAAATGCTCAGAAAAATTGGTTTTAACTGTAAAATGTGCCAAATTTTTAAAAATCAGATCAAATTTTAAATTTAAAAATGTAAATTTAAAATTTTTATTAATTAATTTTTTTTTTACAATAAAAATATTACAAATGATTTTTGTTGATTGTCATCAAGATTCTGCATTGAAAAATAAAAATTGCTAAATTAAAGAATAAAAAAAAAATTGCTATCCAAAATTTTATAAATTGTACTTCATTCCTATAATGCTTTTACTATAAACATATATAAAAATTTATTGAAATATTATTATTACATTTCGATAGTGCTTAAACATAACTGTACTTCAGCTGCTATGCATTGTTTCAAAACGTTCAGTTAACTTTAGACAAGACTTAAACTATTAAACTCATCTAAACTATCAAACTCATCAACTGCAACTTTTATTTAATTATAAAATAATTTTTGTCATACTTGTTCATTAAAATTCTTTTTCAATTTTAGAATGAGATACCTCATCTTAAAATATACTTCAAATGAAAATAAGTCTATTATAATAAATAAAAATGTTTTCATATACATATATTTTTGTTCATATACTTAGGATAAAAATAATTTTGTAATTGCTTACATACTAAAATTCCACATTATTTTGTTCATAAATTATTCACTTCTTTGAAAAGTGTTTTTTTTATTAGAATTTTTTGGTATTGAGTATTCTTAGGACATCCAATTCCAAACATAAGTTAGAAAAGTTCCATTTTGCCAACTAAAATAATTTTGAAAGTCTATGTATGGTATGGTTTATGTATATGGTTAATAATCTATTTAAAGTATACATATGGATAGTATATAGTGTATAAATGTGTAAAATTAATGTATGGGGGAAAATCTGCATCATGTGCAAAAAAATGAAAATTTTGACTGAATGCTTTGTTAAAAGCAGAATATTCAATCAAAATGTGTCTTACAGTTCTTGGACAAATGTGTAGTAATTACAAGCAAAGGATTTCATGTCTTTTACCTGAAAAAAGCATTTATGTGCAAGTCTCATATGACCAGTTTGCAAACAAGTTAAAATAATATCTTGTCTTCTGAATAATTGTACTTGTTTGTATTGAGAAATAAAAATAGTACAATTATTCAGTAACCTCGATAGATCCAAGAATTCAGAGGCCATGATAAGAAAAAAAGGAAATTGAAAAAATTAAATTTTTTGTTTCCAAGATAATTCAGACAAATTATCATCTACTAGCATTGTGTTGATGTCCAATAAATATACCTTTACAATATCACCATATTCCAATATGTCATTATGTTTCTTATTTTGCCATCCAAAATACCTTTATTACTTTTTACTGTAATATATTTTCTCTAGCTATGTTTGCTTTATTATTTCTTCTGATAAAATATATCTAGAAAATTAGATCACACATAGTGAGAGTTGTATGCTTGTGAAATTAACATACAGATGGGATTTTGCTATATGTTTTTCAATTATTTTTTATTGATTGTTGGATTTATTATAAACACACACATGGTATTCACATTGTATTACAAAGAGATATTTGCAATGAACCTCATAATTTTACACCATCGTCAATTGAAAGGAATAACACCTCTGCCGACACCTTATTCCCAAAATTTCACTATGTATGAATTATATTTATTCTTTCAAAAATATGTAATAAAGCTAGAGTTTTAGTTAAATATTGCTGATTGAACAGTGTTCCTACTTTTTGTCCTAGTGATAACTATTTCAGAAACATCTGATTTAAAATAATTATATTTTATCTGAATTTTCTTAATGTTTTTTTCCCTACAACTGAGTAGGACATACCAATTACTAGGGTTTGGCTAAATGCTATTTTTCTTGTTTTAGATACGGTATTTTGAGGGATTGGATACTTTTCCTTCTACCCAGCAGAACTGTTACTAAAAATTTTGGTGATCTCTCTCGTAACTTGATAAAGCATGTGATTCCTAATTTCTGCCGTAGTGACCAGTAACAGAACAATAAGCATAAAGAAGTTTAGTTACAATAGCAGGATAAAACAATATGCCAGCATTTAAAGCAGTATGAAGGATTTGGTGTAAAAAATTGGACAGTTTACATTAACAATCTTTACAAATTTGGAAAATGTAAATGTTTTAAATGTGAGAATTATTGGATAGCTTTTTTGGATGCTTTAAATATTTATTAAACAGAACAACATTTTTAGGTAATTTCAAAAATGTCAACTTCTATATCATACAATAATTCCATTTAAAATATTAATCCTCAGGATAGATTTAAATTCATTGTTTCATGCTGCCATTAATTTCAAAATTTATTCTACTTGCTTTTCAGAGAATACATCAATCAGAATATCACCACTGTTTATTTTTTTTAACTCCATACTTAGAATACTCTTGTAAATCAGGACTGTACTGATGTTTTCAAAAGAGTTTTCATTTTTCTGAATATTTTTTTTTTTCATTTTAATAAATCAATAGTAATAGTTTTAATAATCAGTATATTGATTGGCAGACTAGCACCATAATATTATTTGTTGAAATATTTAAATCACCATCAGCGCTAAAAAAAACTGAAGGAATTCATGATAAGTTTATTGCAATGTGTGCATTCACCAAAATTTAAAAAAGAAAAATATATTATGATTATATCTAAAAAATATCAAAACTGAATGGAATACAAAAGAAAATTGAATATAACTTATGAAGAAAAGTCTTCGTAAATTTCCCCCCTTCCCCCATTTTTTACTTGAATATGTGACCTTGTAGAAGAACCTCAGAGACGAAGGTAGAAAAAAAAGAATGAAATGATAAGATGGACAAAAACGAAGATAGTTGGAGAAACTTGGAGAACTCATCCTCCTGTGTTTAAAATAATCACTAAATATTATATGGGGGAATTAAATTAACTTTTAAAAAGAAATTTCTTTCCATTTTTCTTCAAATTTTTTCTAGTGGGTATAGAAAATATGGTTTCTCACTTGTTTTACAGAAGTTTGAAAAATTAATGAAAATATTTATAAATGTCCTCTAGAGCAAGATTGTTATATGGTATTGTATGCTTTTCATAAAAATATAATCCAAAACAATAAACATTTATTTTTTAAAAAATAGTGCATTTAATTTTATCAAAGATTTGGTTTATAATCTTTTCACATATTAGGAGCCTTCATCTTCATATTTAGATGCTATGCCTTTTTGTCCTTGTTCCACTTCAGAAATAGGTGTTTCACCTAAACACTGTTCTAAACCTTGCCAACTCCTTTGTGCTAAAAATTCACCTGAAAAAAAAGTTGTAAAATAAAACAAAAATATTGAAAAATTACCATTTTATTCAATTTTTTACTTACACAGGTTTTTCGAATAATTATTGAATAAACTAATGTATACCTTAATATATCAACTAGAATTTGTAAAAAATATTTAAGTTATTTGATACTTCGGTTGGTTATCAATTCCATGATAATGTCCAAGAGTTATAATATTTACTTTCAAAATGTCAACAAGTTACGATTATAGGTCTTATCATGCAATAAATGAATGATATATTTTGAAATCAATCGCTTTTTTTTTAAACCTTTAAATAACTATATTCCTTTATAAACTGTTCTTTTCCAGCTACAAATTTGACATGCTATACCAAACATTTTTACTGTGAATTTCACAATATCTGATATCTTAAAAGAAAGATTAATTATAAAATTATCTTGACCAATAAGATAAATAATTTTACTTTGAAAAGAATTTTAAGACTTTTCATAAGAAACAACAGAAAGTAAATCATTATCAACTTATTTATAGTATATTCATAGATATCATATATAATTTTATCTTTATTGACTATAACCAACATTGTGATTTTAATTACATGCATAATATCAATAATGATTTAAAATTATATAATGTAATTTGTCTAAAGTATTAAAACATCAAATATAAAAATAAAAGCAAACCTGCTGCTTTTGAATGAAAATTTGATATTGTCATTTCATCTCTTGAAACCAAAGAACATGAATCCTCTTCCATGTCATTTGCAGTGAGCAGTCCAATATGACGGATTTTACCCGTAACCAGTGACACATCATTTTCAATTTTGGTATTTTGAATTAGAGGTACATAATTTGCTGCTCCTGTTTAAAAAAAATTTGATAACTCACATAATTTAATAATTTCCATTTGCATTTTTTCTTCAAAAATGTAATTCAAATAGTTTTTAATATGCATTATGGAAATATATTTAACAGCAATGTTATATTTTAAGTACCTCATCAAGATGCAAA
This sequence comes from Trichonephila inaurata madagascariensis, assembly GCA_019973955.1. Taxonomy (NCBI): domain Eukaryota; kingdom Metazoa; phylum Arthropoda; class Arachnida; order Araneae; family Nephilidae; genus Trichonephila; species Trichonephila inaurata. The sequence continues at coordinate 86,041 of BMAV01024087.1, read as the reverse complement.
GAAAAATATGACATACAGTAAGACCCCACTTAATGCTGTTTCATTTCGCGCTCTGTTTCAGTATAATGCTCTTTTATTTGAACTGTGGGATTCCCCAAAATTGCATGCAGCGTACACTGTGTGCAATTTCAGGGAATCCCACAATTCAAATCGTTAAGCGGGGTCTTACTGTATATTGAAATTTAATACATTAAGCTTCAATTTGTCACAAACACATATTAATTAAACAATCAACGTTTAATAATTTATATCAGTAACAATTAGAATTTTATATTTTTCTGTAAATTAAGTTATGTTTAAAAAATTTTAGCTATTTCATTTTTTTTTTTCAATTTTTAACTGATTTTAAAAACTTAACAAAATGCACATAGTAATTTATATTATGCTTGTAACACATAAAACTTCTAGAAAATGTGGGATTTTTTCCCTTGATTATTCATTATTTCTTACCTGGGAGTAATTCTGAAAAGTCTGCAATGTAATCTCCAATCCATTCTCGAGCTTGATTAAGAGCAATTTCAAGTTCATAAGGAGTAATTATTGATTGAAAAAATTCTCTGCTTTCAACCAATGATGATTCTATACAAGCAACATTAACAAATACCTCAATTTCTGGAAAATTTGCTAATTTTTCATTGTTTAATTTACCAATAACAAGAGTGTATGATTTCTTGCCAGCTTGTTTTATCAATTCCTTTAAATGCTTTATAATAGTCATATATTTTGAAACTCCAATGGTTCCCACAAGAATGCCTATTATATTAGCATCTTTTGCCTTTTCTATATAATAGTATCTTCTTTTAAGATGTTTATTAACATCTAAAGTTTCAACTCGTGCAACTTTCTGAACAGGATTGTATGAATAAAAAAGAGAATTCTTAAGTGATAACATAAAATTTGTAAGTGTTATAGCTCTAGAGCCAATATAAAATACTTTGTAATCATTTAATGTACTTTCAGCAGGTATTAAAAAATACCTGTGATTTATTGTGAAAGGTTTGAAATTGTCTACTGTGTTAAAGAACTTAATATCTTCACCTGGAATTTCTAGTCGAGATACTACCAAATTTTCATATGCTTTTAACTTTTCCACAAAAGAGTCTGAAAACATAAAAAGATTTTCAATTAAAATCACAATTTATTATATTTACAGCAACATAATTGACACAAATGTATTTCAATCTCCATTTAACATTTTTAAACAGGATTTATTAAAATAAAACACAAAAATATATGTTATCAAAATTTTCTTATGCATCTATCTTTTCAATGAATTACAATCAATAAAACACTAAACTTAAAAATGAAAATTTGTCTAATTTCCAATATATATTTATCTCCATTCAATAAATAAATTCTCAAATTCATCAGTGAAATTTCAAAACTTTATAACAGTTATAATCCAACATTTTCACATGTGTAATTCAGATCATCAAAATGTTACATGCATTTGATGAAGTGCAAAATTTTTCAAAATGAATATATAACAGAATTTTGTTTTTACATTTGACCTTATGTTTTATAAATTGGAAAACTTTTTAAAATAGAAAGTTATATATTACATTATATTTAATATGAAAAAAGGTAGCACAAATTCATTAAATATTCTAATATAAAATCTATATTTACAATTTATAAAACTGATATTTAAAAATTCTAAAAAAATACATTAAATTAAACATTACTTTTAAAAATCTGTTCTATATACACTAATTTTAAAATTCTTAATTTTAATCAATTTTAAATATACCAGTTATATAGAAAATTTTATATGATCTTCAACTGTACTAGAATGATAATATTAACACACAAATATGTCTTTAAATTCTCTTGTGTAAGCAAAACCTAGATAGATGTAAATAAAGTTTTATTGACAGTTGATAACAAAGATAACATTACTGTCTAATCAAATATGACAAAAAAAGACAATAAAGCAGTTGGTTACTTGGAATTTAATGGCATACAAAATCAATTTAAGTGTCTAATTTATAGTACATACCAAATAACAAACAAACGCACATGTATATGTACTTACTACATATTATCTTAATGTAATTTAAAATATTATGGACAATAAATTAAAGAGTAATGTTTTTGATAAAAGAGAAGCCTTTAATTTTAAAATTATAAAAATACATTTTTAGAATTCTAATATACATATTTCTATTAATAGAAGTATTATTATTATCAACATTTAACAAACTTGTAATCAATTTTTTTTTTGTTTAATTTATTCATAAAATGAATGATAATTTATAAGATGGTTTTATTGAAATATTCTCTGAAAATTTCATACTTAAAAATATCTTACCTATTGCATAAGAATACATCACTTCATAAATTAAAATTACATGACTTTTAACATCAAAAAAGAATTTTTTGAAGCAATCTGTAGCATTTTGAATGTCAAAAACTTGCTTGCCAAAAATATACAACACTGGTAAGCGTTTTGTAGGACTTAGACAAGAATGACCAAAATGAATAATAGCATCAGCAGAAACATGTTCAGCAGCAATTTCATCTACACAACAACTGTAATGCAGAGAAAGATTATTCCTTAAATATATCAGTTAAACACTTTCATTCTTAAGATTATGTATTAAAATTTATTTTATTTTCTGAATCAGATATATATCTCTTATTTTATTAGAAATGGAATAAATATTGTCTTTATCTTGAAAAATACAGATCATACTTTATTAATTATGATAAAATAGAAATACATGAAAAATGTAAGTAGAAAGGAATAAAAAATATGATTAATAGTTGACATCAATCAATTATGCACAGATTATAATTCCTTTTACTGAATTATTTACATAAATAATTTAATACAGTTACTATAAATAATTTGTAATAAATATAAAAAACTGCTAATTATAAAAAAAAGTATAAAATTCTGAGATGTTAAAAAAAAATCTGATACAGAAATTAAGCCACAACATACCAGGTATCCAAAAAGTGCGGCTACACTTTCAAATTTTAATAACAAATAAACACAAATATTCCCTTGGAGTTTTTTATGATCCATAAAGAAAATACCTTAGTTTTTTTACAATATTTTACAGCATGATTTCACTGCGCACACCATTAGTCACACGCAACACATTGAATCTGTATGAGTAATGCCCCCTCAACTTTTGCTAGAGCAGCCAGATTTGGCTCTTGACAATATGCTATCTATCCTCATAAATCTTTCATGCCATTTATTAATTGTGAATCTTGAATGTGGACTTTGTTTATAGGTGGTTAATGACAGGTATCATTTACAATAGCAATAATACAAGTAACACCAAACTGTCAAAATTATTAAACACAGTTAACATGATACACATTGCAATTACTGCTATCATCACAATAGAAATATGTAAACAATATATATATATAATTATGAACAATAAAATAAGGAAATGAAGATTTGAAAAACCATCGAATGAGAAATAGAGAGGTAATTACAAACACACAAAAAATATAACAAACTTTTTTAAAAAAATATCCTGGATTTATTTTTAAATTTTAAAAATAAGATCAATAATAAAAAGAAAACAATAATTATAATTGAATGTTATAACTTCAAAGTTAGCTATTAGCATACATGCTATCATACGTGTACATGCACACACAACTTATATTATAAACACCAAACAATATTCATGAAGCAAAACTCACCTTCCAAATGATGTATCACCTAACACAAACACTTGTCCACTGATAGTTTCTCCAAGTTTCAAAGCAACAGCCATAGCATCATTTAACAAATTATCTGGAAATTGTAAAGCAACCTAGGAAAAAGTCAAAAGCTATTTTATTTAGCATCAAAGTACTAAAGAGTATCTTAGTAAAACACACATATGCAATTAACTTTTTTAAAAAAATGAACAATCAAATACATTATGTAAAAAAGAATACCTTCTATTTAAAATTAATCTAACAGAATGTTATAAAAATATAAATTCTTATTCTAATTTGCAATGTCAGCAAAATCAAAATAACTTTTTAAAACATTTCATAGTAAAAATTTAAATGCAAATATTTATTTTTCTTAAGTTCCTCAACAAAAGACTACATTTATTAAAAAACCTTTATGTAATCTGAGACTTAGAACAACACCAATAGCTTTAATCCCAGGAAATATTTTCAGTTTTTTAAATATGTATGATATTAGTGAAAACTTGTACCAAGCAGCACATATTAGAGAGCTCTGCAAATTAAAAGTTTTATAAAATGATTTTATATATAATTACAAATATTAAACATTACGATTTAGTTCTTATATTATTAAAACAATACATCTTACAAAAAAGTTTTAAGATGGAAGAGAAAAGCATTTTATTTAGAAAATATGATGCAATACAAAGCATATACATATAATTTGTAGAGATTCTACAATTGTAGGTCCACTCAGCAGGGCAAATTGATGCTAACTTGATTTAATTCAAGATTCAATTGCATTGTTATTTGAATTCTTGCTAATTCAGACCTTTTTACATTAGATTTCTAATGGAGAAAAAATAATGAAACAGTTCATGTTATAACTATAAAGGGAAATGAAATGAAATTGAAAACCTTTATGTCCCCAAAACTCTATCCATAATGCCCCTGTAATCCTCCATAGCCTCCCAACTTGGGAGTTAATCTCTGAAAAACCTATATTTCTCGATCCTTACTAAACAAAAGAAACATACCTAGCAAATTTCAACACTGTAGGTCTAATATTTTTAGAGATCTCGTGATGTGAGAGAGTGAGCAAGTTATATATATATATATAATCCATAAATGTATACAAATAGCTATAAAACCTAAGTATAACTAGTCAAGATAGTAGAAAATATTAGCCTCAGTACTACAATAACAAACTCCTGGCCTTAGGAACCAAGATTGCAGGTTTAAACAAGTTTTAGGGCTAGCCAACCTTCATTTGTAATTTGCCTATATTACTGAGCCAAAAGGAAAGGAAAGAATAATATTAGGAGAAATTTAAGCATTACAAATAAAATACACTATACTATTAAAATATAACGATAAAATTATAGCCTACTAGTATTTACTAGTATATATTTAAAGTCGATGCAATAAAGTAGATAGTAAGACTTGCTTCATGAGTATAGCAACATGTTATGTTTCCTGCCAAATTCAACAAGAGTAAAAGCAGTACCACATAAAAGTAAAATTAGTAAATTATGATAGAATAATATAAAATCTATATATATATATATATGTTGTTACTGGGATGAATTCGTAAATGGGAACCTCTTCTCCCATGTGTTCTAATGTCTCTTCTCTTGCTGCCTCTTCCGTCGGATTCATTGCCCTCTGCTTCCCTTCGAAGCCACCAGGAAGGGGGATGCTAGGGGGCTTGCAGTAGCCCGTAGCACCGCCTACTTCCCACATATATATATATATATATACATTTAAAAAACCATAAATATTGATATAAAATTTTATAGAAAATAAAAGACTCCAAGACATACACAAGAATATTTAAATAAAATATAATATTATTAATTTATAAACATGTGGCACCATCTATTGAATAACTGTATAATTAATTAAAAATGCTATTATTAATACATATTGTCATTTCACTGAGAACTATTAGAAATATAATTGTAAAGAAAGTTAACAGGATATCCATGTACAATACATTGTTTAATAAAGTTATTAAAATTTAAATATATATTAGATTTATCGCTAACTAATACATTATTATAACAATTTAAATTCCAATATGGCACTTTAAGAATGTTAAAAGCATATCTTTTATCATAAATATTACTATGTAATTTATAATCCGTAATATACAATGATACATCTAAGTAATTAGTTTTAATTGGATTATGGTTAATTTTAACTAGGTTTAAGTAATCAGAATAAAAATTAATATTGGGATTAAAAATATTATTTTTACCAAAAACAATTTGATCATCAATATATCTAAAAGTGTAACAATCATTAATAATATAATTGCATTCATAAAAGTGTAAATATAAGTTAGCCAAACTATTGCTGCAGGGCCACCTTGAGGTAGACCTTTAGTGTGTTTATATAATGAACCATTAAAATTAATGGAATTTTCTTTTAAGACTAAATCTATGAGAGTTTTAAATTTATTAAAATTAATATTAAAATTATAATTACTGTGATTTTCTAAAATTACTTTAATAATATCATTAATATCAATGGAATTGAAAAGATCTTCAAAGTCATAACTATAAACTGAATAAATATCTTTATTTTTAAAAAAAATCTATAATATCTTTACTATTTTTAACTATAGCTTTATTATATTGCTTACATATATACTTTGCTTTTTTTTTACATATGGCGATATATATATACTATGTGAGTAGGTAATGGCTATACATATACATATATATAACCATTACCCACCCACATCACTGAGTATTTCATGATGTTGTTTGATTATATATATTATTATTACATTATTGATATCAAAATCCTGGTATCAAGTCTTCAATTGCATTAAAAAGCTCTCATCTTTTGACTTAAAAAAGGGGCAGGATTTGAATTTTTAACATGGAAGTATATGTATCTTTTATACTCCTGTTTCACCTCTTCCTCCATGAGAATCAATTTCTGCAAGATCCACATTTTTAGTAGATATCTTCTCAACAAAAGAAACATACCAGCCAAATTTCAAGACCATAGGTCTAA